>JAJHUR010136556.1:0-42245 GCA_027495735.1 Lutjanus campechanus
AGCTGTTTGTGAACGCACCAGAAAGATCTGATTGTTGATTGTTGAGTCTCATTTTCAGGATGTCAGGCTGGTAAAGAAAATCCTGAGCACAGCAAAATAATGAAAAAATAAGGAAATACAGGCAGAGGGCAGGGTCTCTGCAGATACAACCACCACCACACACTTATAGTGGGTCATAAGTGATTATTGCAAGGAATTATGTTTATATGAGTTTATACAATGTTTTTAACAAAATTTAATGAAAAATTTGCATATTATTCCTTTAATAATACATGTGAAAATATTGTGTAAAAAATCCAGCACCTCTATGCTCTTCAATCATTTCTGTTTCTTTACATTCTTGCTTTGTCACCCTCCCTCGATGTCACCCAAACGCTCACCTTTTCATTATCTATCAAGTGTAATTGCACTTTGTGTACACTTTTGCACAGTTATGGTTACAGACTCTCTATCCACTTCCCCACACTTGTATTTTGAGTGTAAGTTATTTGCCAAAGAATGTTTCTACACATAATTCAGAAGACTGTTACCGTGAATTACGTTGGCCATAATAATTGTCCAGTGAAAATCTGATATTGCAGCAGCCCTAGTTTGTTTGACGCATCCATCCACCTGCCCCACGTCCTTAATTCAGCTTTGACGACACAGTAAAACATGACGCTAGAAAGGCGTCTCCACAAGTGATGCTACAGGCGTGCAGGTATACCTGGTGCTAAGCTGCTGCTTTTGACACATTGGGAATGAAAATGAGCTGACTCGGGCAATATTTAGTCTAGTAAGTATACTAGTAAGATCAACTTATTGCTGGTTTTGGTCTTGGGTTGTGGTAATGGAATTTCTTATCACTAGGTACAAAATTGAAAATTACCAGCTTTATCTTTTAAAATATTGAATGAAACTGGGTAGTGTATTACTTCTACGATGTTTAACTGTGTTTACATACAATACTCCACTTTATACTGTTGCATATATAGTTCTTTTTACACAAAGTTGATTCACTACACTCCTAAATGTCTATTTTTATCTCAATATATTTATTTATTTATTGTTCTTTAGAGATTATAGCCAGCCATTTATAAGCTCTGTGTACAATTTGTCATTTTCTACATTGTAGTGTTCACCAGGAAAAATAAAATAGTTTTATCCCGTCATGACTGATCACTCTGGGGATGCTACCTGACAGTTGCGAGCAGGAAGATAAGGTATATGACCAGCTGAGCTGAGTTTAGACCCATGCGTGGCACTTCAGTAGCCTTCAGCAGGAAAGGAGGTAAATAAAAGCCTGTAAGACAGTACCAACCTTGATGCACACCACAGAGTGATGCTAATGTGAGATGTCTAAGGCAAGCGTCGTAAAACATTTGTTTTAGCATGTTTACTAGTGGGGGGAGGATGTAGAGGCGGAGCCCATATTGCTGTCACAGATGAGCGAGATGAGGGATGGATGGGAGATTAGTGTGTCACGGGTGGCCTGACATGCTGTTTTTCACCAAGCTGTCAGGAAATAGAAACCCACAGCTCAGGGAACCGGAGCGTTTTCTGTTGGTTTGGGGAAAAGTATCTGCAGTTTGACAGTGTTTGGTGCTGAGAGACTGGGAAAAAAAAGGAATACACCGCATGCTTCTGGTGCCTCACAGTGCTCAAATGTAATTCTTGTGCCTTAAAGGTATAGTTCAGATTATTTGATGTGGGGTTGTCTGAGGTACTAATTGATAGTCAGTTAGGAGAAGCAGAGAGGGGCACCTGCACAGAAGCAGAGGGATGTACTTCTGTAGGAAGGGTCAACAACAAAGGGTATTTAAGCTACTTAAAGGTCCACTTCTAAATCTATATAAGTTTAATGGTACACTATATTTAGTGTATGGCAAAATCAGTCATTTTACCTCACAATACAATAAAAAAGGTGCTACTGTTGCCTCAGTCTGTCAGTTTGTTTGTGTTATTGTGTGACATCTGTGAATCTGAACTAACCTTTTAAAACACCAAAGTCACACAATAACACAAACAAACTAAAAATTCTAGACAGTGGTAAACCAGCAACTCTCGTGTTCCACTCAGTAAAATGACTGATTTTGCCTCTGGACTTTGGAGATTGATTTGGAGAGAGCAATATTTGACTTGTAAAATGGGGGTTTCCAATCAGAAAAGGCTGTCTGATTCGCAAAATAAGGCAGTGAACTTTTTCAAGTGCCTAAAATATATTTAGCTGCTGACCCTGTCCACAGCAGTACATTGCATAGCTCTCCTGCTGAATCTTCTCCAAACTGGGTGCATGCCAACCATCATCTATGGTAGCTTATACCCAAACGATAAGTGCCTCATGCATCCCAGCTTCAAATAATTAAAACCATCCTTTTAATTCATCCACTCTTCTTCCTTACCCCTCTACCAGCACTGTCACCATGCTTTCTTTCTTCGTGGCTTTTCCAACATGCTGTGTTTTTCCTGATTTTTCTTGTTCCTTTTCTAATTCACCATCCATGTCTGTCTGAATCTCTCTAGGCTTACAGTAAGAGCAGAATGCCCCATGCACCTGGAAGACTTCCCTATGGATGCCCATGCTTGTCCACTGAAGTTTGGCAGCTGTAAGTGGCCTCTGTACTCGCACACAAAACCTTACCTAAATGCATATAAACGCACATGAGCACACCAAACAGACACACACATGCCTCTTTGACATGCTGTCACTACCTCTTCCAACTGGAAGCGCGACCCCGGCACCAGCCCCTGATAAGGGATGACAGTGTGGTAACAGCTGTTCTCCCAGAGGAACTGTCTGCCAAGGCCCCTCTGGTCGCCCCCATTCAACCCTGCCAGGCCCTGCAAGACCCTGCAAGACCCTGGCAGGCATGCAGCGCACAGACCTGTGTTTATCCAAGGCAGCACTCTCTGTAATATTTCCAGAGCATCACACCAGCTGCTCACCGCTGACAGCTACCCCTACCCTGCATCATCCTTGAGAAGATATAACAAGAGATAGAATGATGGAGGCTGGCGACAAGAATAGAGAATGAGAGAAAAACTTAGGGGAGAGATGAGCATAGGCGGTGAGGGAGCAAGCAAAAATATCGCAAAAGTAAGACAGATAGAGACGTGAACATTACACTGTCTCTGTGCTATCCTTCAGACAGCTGCACAGCGTGAGTGAAAGGACCCAGCCTCAACCCCCTTTAAATTGAACTCACTCCCTAAATATTTCAGTGATGAGCTCTCTTCCTTATGCTGCAGTCTGCAGTCGAGCCATCCTTTCCTCTGCAGTGGTCGAGCCACACTGCAGCTTTGACAGGTTGGGTGGCCGGAGGGAAGGAAAGACTGACTTGGCTGTTTTAAGGTCATGTTGTCCTGTTGGGATGTTGTTTGTTTGCTTTCTTATAAGTCGAGGGATGACACGATGTGACACGACATCACGTCCCTCGATGAAATGGTTAAAATGTAAAACAAAATATGAGGCGGGATGAGCAAAAGGATTAGATAAAACAGTGGAGATGAGGTTAGCAGATGCTCTAACAAGGTGACAGAAAAGGATAATGTGCTTTAATAGCAAATGAGACAAGACAGGCAGAATTGAGATGAGAGCAGAATAGAAGACATGAGAGAAGACAAGATGAGGTAAGACAAAACTACAGGGTTTCAGTGGGAGAACTCGTTTCAAAGTTGTGTGTTTTTTCCACCTGGCATCCCTAACAGCTCCATAAAAAAAAACTGCAGGCAACACGTGACAACCAACAACCACTAGCAAAATAATTTATAACTTTTCACTCCATTTGCCCTTGCCAGATGCCTACACTCGAGCAGAGGTGGTGTATGTGTGGACCAGAGGGGCAGCACAGTCCGTGGTAGTGGCTGAGGATGGATCCAGATTAAACCAGTACGATCTGATGGGTCAGAGTGTGGATTCTGGTGTGGTGCAGTCCAGCACAGGTAGGTTTCACTTAGGTTACAGTGTGCTCCTAATTGACCCTTTGCTAAACCCCTCCTTTACATAGCAAACTACCAATCATTGATTAGCAGCCATAACTAAGCACTGCAGGCCTGTCAAGCTTTGCATTTCTCTATACATTGAAGCAGTCTGCATGGGGATGTAAGAAGAGCAATGTGTTTCATGACTTTAGAGGGTGGTGTCTTTATTTTTTTGTTATCAAAAACCTAAAACACATGAGCAAACATGTGAGGCACTGTACTAAATCATAAACAGACCATTATATGTCATCAGAGATTAAGGAAACATCCTAAGTTGAAATAATGGCTTCTCGAGCAGCAACGCCACAGATGGCATGTTCTCCTTTGAAATTTCTGTTCTGGTCCAGAACATCTGTTCTTGTTTTGGCCTGTAAGATTCTGCCCATTTCACTTTTGTTAGAATTCAAATTAATGCCTAATGTTCATTGAATGACTAAGTGTATGTTTATGACTCGCAGGAAGTCATTGATAATATTTTAGAAAGAGATATAGAGTCTGGCAGGCAGTAAGGCAGTGCAGTGACTGAACTCCATCTTCAGAATGAGTATTTTCAGAGCAGTGGCCTTTTGTTTTCAGGATAACAGGTTTAGCTTTACATTGACAAACAACTGGCCATTATAAACAGCTGATCAACCTACAGTGTAGGACTTCTTGTTGTCTGTTATTGTCCAACTATGATGTTGAACTCACGGTGGCCGTGTCTGTGCAGCCTGCAGGCAACCTTCCCGAGCTTTGAGTTAAATATATTACAGTAAATAGGAATTCTCCCTATTTAATACACCATCTATGGCTCCAACTCACTATTTGGACAGCATTAGTTATTTTTGAATGCTAGGGTCTTATCATAGTTCACCTTTAAACTTTGTCTTTATCTGTTTTAATGCAAGATGCAAATGTTAGCATGTCCAGCTAGCTAGCTTACTACTTACAGTAGCATTACCATCAGCCAGACTAGCGTTACATACCACTGCACTTGCCAGACCCATTGATAATTCACAGGAATTAAACTGGGATTTGTTGAGAGGAGGACATGGGCTGGTGCTCAATCAAAGTGGGCCAACACCGCATCTTTCTCTGGCTCAATCTCTTATGTTTAAGCCAGGTTAACTTAGCTCTTATTCTACCTCAGACCCTGGGGCGATTTCAGTCTGACTGGTTTAATGTCTCAAGGTCCTTTTCTTACATTAATAAGTATATTTCTGTCATCTAACATATACTTATATATACCGACCAATGTTTGCTCAGATGCAGCCTCAGTCTTTTAGCATTAATGTTTCATCATGTGCGCAGCTGTTAAGAAACTTTATATATTTAAAACACTTTTACAGGGTTCTAATTTTTAAAAATGTGTCAGATGGAAATATTAAAAAGTCAGCTGGAGATGGACATCTCCGGCGACTCAAGGAGTTTAAGCATCAGCATTAGCTTACATTAGCTAGCTAGTGAACATACACTTATTAAATCTGATAGCGAGAGTCATCATTTTAGTTGACAAAATCCACGGTTGTCAGCTTGAAATGAGAAGCTCCCTTTGTTTACTTCTCTGTGAAATCAAAAACTAGTGCTTATTTTGATGTGATATCAGCCACAGTTATCAGTGTAAACTGCATATGTGCAGTGTGAGAATGGAGAGCTTGAAAAAGTATCTAAATAAAATCAATCAATAAATAAATGTTTAAAGGGAAATTGTTCACTTTGAATGCACTGATTTCACATTTCATTACCCAGGTTATTAAGTTAAAGTTGCTGAGAAAGATTAAAGGTCAATACATGCACTTACATTTACCCTTTCTTTGCTCACTAAAAAAAAATTAATGAGTCCACTTCATAATTCATCACTGAACAAACTTATGGTCGGAAACTGCAAATTTTGCATCAGTTCATCAGCATCTTCACTGGCATCACTTTGTCGCTTTACGTATGACAGGCCATGTCCCAGATTCATAATTTCCCTACTGGCCATTGCAGTTTTTTCTACCTCCTCCTCTCTCAATTGATACTGGCAAAAATTAGTGACAGCATAAAATGGGTGACCTGTTTGCAGCGACGCTAGCTGCAGGCGGAAAGTAATGCTTAAGACAGCCCTATCCCCCAAGCCATGCTTTGCTTTATTAGCAACAAGCTCCCAAATGGCTGTGTCTACCAAGTGCAGAGTGAATAAGCTATGTTGATATATAACTGCATTCTATTACAGTTGTTCCAGTTATTTATGTCTCTGGAAAACCTCAAAATCAACATATTGTTCTAACCAGATTAAACCCCAGTGCTGCTGCTGTGACTCTCGTTTTCTCTCTGCGACTGGGCCTGAATGCACTGATGAAATGGATCATGCCTGGGTATTGAGTTTGCTGACAAATGACGCCCATAACTGTTCCAATAAATCTCAACTACAATAAAACTGAAGGCCAAAACACAACAAACCATTTAGAAAAAAAAACAGTTTAGACTATAGGGACAGGTACAATAGATCTTCTAAATATATATTTTAGAGCGAAAGAACAAAGTTTGGCTGTGCATTTTGTCTGACTTTCATGTCTTTTGTTTGCTGACCACAGGAGAGTATGTTGTGATGACAACCCACTTCCACCTGAAGAGGAAAATTGGTTACTTTGTGATCCAGACATATCTACCCTGCATCATGACAGTTATCCTGTCCCAAGTGTCTTTCTGGCTCAACAGAGAATCTGTCCCTGCCAGGACTGTCTTTGGTGAGTTGTCTGCTCTCCTCTCTTCTAAACATCTGTGTGTAGAGAAATGAGCCCGTCACCAGAAGGTTTCAAATCTGTTGTTGGAAAATCAATGTGGGAGAAATGATGACAGGGCATTAGGCACTCATTCAAAACACTGTAGGGCAATGAGCGAGGTACTTAAACAACTGGTTGCTTAAGAATATAATAAAATAAACGACAGTCGCTCTAAATGGAACAAATACATAACATAGCCTCTTAATTTATATCAGTATGTCACAATATGATATAAGATAGTGTTACTTCAACATTCGTTTTGTCGTAGGCAACTGGACTTGATAGAGTTCTTGAGTTCAAGAATCTTAAACAGGTATTGCTTACTTAAACATGTTTGTGAGCTGTAAACTAAATTATATGACTGTACTGGGATGAAATACATTAAAGCTGGTAGTAATACCGACATCTCTTACCAAATTTATAAAAATCTGAATTTTATGGGCTGATTTAAATCATCCTGCAATGAGGTGTTATGACACTGTGCAGGAATGTATTCAGCATTTATCACATATTCTATACATGACATTATTTGAAAGCTATTTCAGTCTAAATACAACGCTTATTGCATCATTTATTCTCCCTTTTGTAAATAAAAAGAAAGAATGATGAGTGTATTTTGATCTTTGATCCTGAGATAAATGACTGTAACACCATCTGGTTGAATTTTAAAATGAAATACATCTGAGACTTGGCTTTGGTCTAAATAGAAGCAACTGTGAGACACATGGCTGATACACATGCAGCTGTCAATGGCTCTGCAGTGCAGCTTTATTTCTTTGCACCAAGACTGAAAAAAATGCTTTTGCTGTCAGTATTTTCTAAAGTGTGTATAGCACATCTTAATTGAAAAAAGTGATGGTGTCCTCGATCAGTTGCCTCATGGTACTAGAGTGTGTTGACTGTCTGAAAAACAATCAAAATAAAGCAAAGAGTGCATTGGCCCCACGTAACATCAATGGAGACAGATTGTCTAATATGGACAAAAATGTTCATCTTAAACAGGGGTTCAAATTTCTTGAGCAGAGAATCAGATAAGGGCGGATCACTTTATCTGCCCCGAGGTTGGAAGGAATAAGAGTTGGTCCATTTTCTCCTCAGCCATACACAATTCTTTCTGTGGTGGCTTTTCCATCTCCCTTCCACATCAAAATCCTTAGTTGTTGGCTACTGCTTTGGCTATTTTGGGTAAAAGCACTTGCACTGATGACAAAAAGTGATTCCTGCAACACTTGCAAGGTGCCACTAGCTGCTATGCAACTGCAAGTTGTCATTCCTAACCTGACAGATGCTTGACTATATAGGGGATGTTTGATGCAGTAGCTGAGTTGTATAATATACATAGGTTACTGAAATGAAAAGTACTGAAATTGACCATGGATGTTTTAAATATAATGCAGGGATTTCATGCTCGCAAACCAAAAGACAGGTTGTGGAAAATGTGTGTTTTTCTTTTCATTGATTGACTGAGAGTTGGAACTGGAAAACAATTAGCTTAACAGGGTAAAAAAAAAAGGCAGCCTGGCTCTGTCCAAAGTAAAAAAAAAAATACCATAATTTCTAAAGCTCACTAATGCACAAATGAAACAAACACAAAGAAAAGGACAGCACGACACTGTGACAATTTCTTGCTGAGCAGTGGCCAGGAGCAGTGACTTCCTGTGTCTCTGCTGGTTGCCTGGCAACCACAGTGATGACAGAATGGTATCAATCTTCTCATCTAATTCTCAGCAAGAAAGCTAATAAGTGTGTGTTGCCAAAGTGTCAAACTTCCCCTTACCAAAAGGATATTAAATGTTAAAAAAGACTGGTTGAACAATTGCATATTCAGTCCAAATCTCATTCTGTTCCACTCTTTTCTGTCTCTGCACCAATGAGGTGAACAAGAGCTTTAATCAGTCGTGGCTGGCTGCAGTAGAATTTCAAGCACAAGGCTCAGTGTGAATTTAGATTTACGTGCTCTGAATGTGTGTCCACAAGTGTGTGTGTGTGTGTGTGCTTGTGCCTGGCAGTGTGTGATGTAAGTGTTCATCTTTGTGTGTGTGTCCGTGTGTCTGCACAGAGATTGGCCTCTGTGTGTTTTGTGCATGTGTCTGGGCATGTGTATGTGAGTGTTTGTATGTGTGTGTATCTGTCTGTCTGTCACACTAAGGTCTTACATAATAGCGCCCAAAAGGAAAGCTCTTGCTAGTCTGCAGCATGCTCTGTAGCAGCAAACCACAGCAGCAGCAGGCAGAATGTCCTTGAGTTACCTCGCCCTGTACTCTTTCTTCTTCTTTTTCTTCTCTTTCTCTCGCTCTCCCTTCTTCTCGTGGATGTCAGTGTCTCCTCTGGCCCACCACTTAAAGAGCTTTCACACAAACATTATACATGCACCAGATTCTGCAGCTCTGCAGTCTCCAGCAGTTTTTTTTTTTTTTTTTGCTCTTCTGCGATGTTTTGGTGTCTTCAAGTGCATACGCGAGTGTGCGCCACAGCTAGCTACCTGCGGTGCTCGTCACGTGTCAAGGGGAAACGAGGATGGCCTAGATTAGATTCAAACAACTATCTAGGGCATGTGTGTGTCCCTCATGCTATCATTGCTGGTTCTGCTCCATGAGATTACATGCACGCAGCATACGCACACACACAGTTGGACAAACACATGTACATGCTTTCATGAAGACGCAGAGCAGCACAGCGTCGCGTATACTAGGTAGGTCATTCATGTGATTAATATGCATCATATAAGACATCAGATGAATGAGCCTGTTCTTCAAAGAGGTTACAATGTCAATATCACTGTAAATGAATCATTAAAAAGACATAGCAGACAATCAGAATCTTTCATTGCTATCTTAATCCTGTGGCTATCATCTAAGTCAAGGATTTATGTGATGTATCAAACTATAGTACATGTGTCTGGCGCTATTAGGATGAAAGAGTACACTGAGCTGTCCTCAAACAGAAGCTCTTATATACAGTCTATTTTTATTACAGTAATTCATATGCAAAATGCAGCCTAAATAACAAGATACCTGGTAATATGTTGTTGCATGTTCATGTTAGACAGAGGTTAATGTCTGCTATGGTGTCACTGCTTGTAATAGGGCTCAAATCAAATTTGGCTGTCCAATATGAATATTCAGTGATTTGTTCTTTTTTTTAAGTTCAGTGCACCACCCTAAATTCCTTTATCAGCCTAAATTAGTATGTTTTACCAGTAAGACTCACATTTAATGCCTTTCGTCATCATCTGTGATGTGAAAACACCAGATTCTAAAACAGACAGAGAAAGTAAAAGTGTGCATCCCCCCTATAGTTCAGTAATAAAATCAGTGGAGCATCTCTCCCCAGGCTGCAGCAGTGCTGCAGCCACAGTACAGTGTCACCTGCCTTGCATGCTGCATGCTCCTTCACGCTGTGAATGAAGGATTTATTTCAGCCAAACCAGAGCTGGTCATAGTTGGACAAGTAAAAAGTCGAACCAAGACATTTTTGATGAGTTTTATTTCGTTTCTGTCAAGTATGAATGAAGTTGATGATGATGTTTTGCAAAATGATTCTGGCGAGTCTGCCAAGAACAATGAAACAGCTGTTTCTGGTTAAACAAAATGTACCTTACTCATCAAAAATAGATATGTCATCGTAGCGATCCTGTCCGTGATGTTGTCAGACCCTGTGTGCTCCACTGGTGCGCTCTGGTGAAATGGCTGACAGTGTGTCTCCTGCGCTCCGTTTCTGTCACTCTTCTCCTCTTCCATCACAGTTAGTTTTGTGATTTTAGTTTTGTGGTGATTTAAAGGTTTGGTTTGTAAAGTTTACGGCCTGTTGCATTACTCTGCATATAATGATACAACTAAAAAGTGCTGAATCTTGTTTACCAACCACTCATTTCACCCTCTCTCATCAGCACACGTCGTCACAAGGATTTTTTTTTTTTAATAAGTGTGCCAACTAATATAAAAATATATTTATGATTCCTCTCATAATTCCTCATAAAAATGTTATCCTTGTGCATTTGTAGCTTTTCTTTGTTTTATCTTTTAACTGTAATGCACACTGACTGACAAAGGAAACAAAACGAACGCTCCACTGGAAGGATCTCAGTCAATTGAGGGGTCCCTCACTGATAATTCGAATCTTCAACTATAAGGGGGCAGCCCCTAGCTTGTGATGTTTGCTGTGCATAGGGGGAGATGTATCAGAGCACCTCTGGTTCAGTTTTTCTTGTCGCGACTTTATATCGCTGTATACACGGGCTATTTTTAGAGCTGAGCTTGTAAATGTTTTTCTTAAGCATTCACTGAGTATGATGTGCTGCAGACAGATGTCAGAGTTTTGAAACAAGCGGGCTGAGGGCTTGACAGGAGCAGTTTCAGAACCCTGACAAACACAAATACGACTTGCTGTAGCATAGTTTGAGGTCCCTTATGTACATGTTATTGCAATTTTGTGTCTAAATAAGTGCCCCAGCAAACCTTTCTCCTCGAAATTGCATTTGTACATTGTTAAAAATTGTTCATAATTACTTTGTAGTGACAACACAAAGTGCAGGGTGGCATTGCGTTTCCCTCAAAACATATTCCCTGCTGGCCTGGTAGCTCAGTGGGTAGAGTGTTTGCCCCATGTATGGTGGCTGCGAGTCCTCTGCAGTGGCCGTGAGTTTGACTACCGCATACAGTACTTTGCTGCATGCACTCTCTGTATTCCTTTCCAGTCATATCCTCAGCTATGCTGTACAATTAAAGGCATAAAAGCCCCCAAAAATATTTTCAAAAAACATATTTACTGTAAATTAATTACACATAAAAATAATTTCCTAGTAACATTTCCAACACAGCACAAGTCTAAATTGAATGCATATTAATGTAATGCTAACATAGAACAAAATTACGTGAAGAGATATTAAATGCACAAACTGTTCTGCCTTATTAAGACTGCTGTAATTAATGTGTCACGTAATTATTACCTCTTACGCACAAAGCAAAAAAAAAAAACATGGTTTAATAATCCACACAACCAAAATGACAATCAGACCAGCTCTGCCTTCAAATATTTTTGCTTTTCATGAATGCCAACTGCATGGATGAATAAATGAATGTTCGGCAAAATGTTTCACATACAACATGTGGGCAGATAGGAATTAAATTAGAGTCACAACTTAATGTCTTGTCATTCTCTGCTTGTGCACAGTTGGATATTATTAAGTAGGCAGCAGAATTGTCTAATAAATGATGAAATTAATGAGAATTTATATTCACCGTGAGCAGAAGAAGAAGGATCACTCATGCCCACGATGGTCATTAATTAAATCTTCAAAAGGCAAAATAAGTTTTAAAATCCATCACGGATGCAGCCTTTGAGAGAACAGAAAACACTCGTCTTCATTTCTCCGGTGTTCTCCATTCCACTTGCTTTTGTGCACCAAGTGTGAAACATTACAAAACATTATGGCTCTTTCTATAATGGTCTGCATGGATGAACGGCCTGATTAAAGTTCTAAGGAACATCAACATAAAAAGACTCATATGTTTGAAGTCATGTTTTAAGGCAGATGCTGTTTCCACCTGGGTTAGAAATACCAATATGGTTATTTACACCCAGGATGGAATAGTGTGGCTATTGACACTCAGGTGTGTATAGCGTCGCATGGCAGAGACAAGAACCCAGGTGTATTTTATAGCTCATATAAGGGGGGTTAGGGGTAAATAGGTGCCGTATGCCTATTTGCACTTTGGTGCAAATAGAAACTCAGTTATTCTAACCAATACGTACATTGTACATGAAGCCACCAAGTAAGGGATAATGTACAGTGAGCAGGTCATTATTGTCAAATAAACCCTGACAAGGTGAAGCAGGACCAAAATGTGACAGGTGTTTTAAAATGTTTTTATTAATTTAAAAATGATTTTTCTTTTTGTTGGTCCTCTGTGTCCATAGCAACAGTCTGTTCTTCATAGCAGTGGTCTGCTACACAGATATAACAGACCTTAGAATGCTATAATGACCAATCTGAATCAAGTTTTTATCAGAGCCATGTAATAATGCGATGTAATCCCTTTCTGAAAAGTCTCTAGGAGTATAAAAGCAAAAAAAAAAAAAAAAAAAAAAAAAAAAAAAAAAAAAAAGAAAGAAAGAAAGAAAGAAAAAGAAAAAGAAAATATGGTGTTTTCAATATTATATTTAATGCGGGAGGAATGACTAAACTTCACAAATGCACTTTAGTCATCCTCCCGCAGACACCTTTTCACAGCTTGGTTCCTCTGTGTTTTCATTTCAGGGCAGAACCACAATATATCAAATGATGCACCGATGCCAAGAATAAACAAACAACTACAGTAATACTGTACATGTTCTGTTATTACTACAGATGTGATCAGGTTTATGTTTCCAACACAGATGTCCAAAGCTGACACAGAAACCCCATTAACATGAACAAATGCAGCACTGGCAACACTGTTTAAATTACATTGTGTCGATGAAGCACAGCCTCGGCACTAAATCTTTTTCCTAAAGCCTGCCCTGTAGATGAATAGGCAATTTAAAAACACAGCAGTGGGTAGAGTTATCTTATTTATCATTGTGCCGATTAAGAGGCTGATTAGTTTATAGCCAGTTCGGTGTGGTGGAAAAACTGTTGGCAATTTATTTATTTGCAGTCCAAATGAAAACCAAAAGGAAGCAGCCACTGATGGTGCTGATATGGTGCTTTCTCCCCGTCTCTGTCTCTGTATCCAAGCTGTCAGGGACAGCAGATTAGCTTGCTTGCTTCCTTCTCTCCTCTTTAGGAGCGATTGGCTGGGTATTTATTGGTTTTCCCATGATGCTGTTTAATGTATGTGCTCATTAAGAAATAACTCCTTGTGTGTGTGTGTGTGTGCGTGTGTGGGTGTGTGTTGGAGTTTGGTTGTGTATGTACACAAGTAAGCGTGTTTATGTGTCATTGCACGTGTTAGTTTGCTATATGTGCACATGCTGGTTGTGTGCCAGCGGGAGATCATCAATTCATGATTACTTGCTGATAACATTGCAGGCAGTTCTGCTATATACTGTATGTGTGTGTTTATGTGTGTGTGTGTGTGTGTGTGTGTGTGTGTTAGTGGCACAGTTCCCACAGCTGTGGTGCTGGCACAGTCATTTAACTCACCTGCCAATCAACATGTCAATTTATTTCTTCATTTATGTAAATGGGAGGTGACGTGGTGATGCTGAAGGTAATGTGTTTGTGAGTCAGGCCCCCCTGAGGATTCAGTTATTGATAAGGCATGAATAAATGAGTAACTGCAGCACAGTGGAGATGCTGATAGACACACAACAAAGACAGCCTCACTCCTGGGACCGGTTGGGGGAATATAGGAAGATGTTTGACAACTCTCTACACAACAATCATGCTCATTCATCAACAGTCTTTACAAGCTCTACAGCAATGCTACCCTCACTAATTTATTAGTATAAGATCACCCTGATCATCTACACATTGCTTTAAGTGAAAAATTACTCAAGTGTGACCAAAATGATCTGAGATATGCAGTAGAAGATTTGTTCAATTTTAACACAGGGGATGGACCAATATGAGCACCCTGGTGATCAGTAGATTGGTTGATTGGTTCTTTTAAAGGAGAAATCTGTAATATGTTTACTTTAATAAATCACCAAACCACTACAATATGTTATCAGAGATTAAGGAAATTCTCACTTCTCTGAGACCAATGTTATAGCAGCAATATCCTTTGAAATTTCTATTCCAGTCCGTAACCTAGAGTTCAAAGTAATGCTGAATCTTCGCCGAATGACTTTGTGTCTGTCTATGAGTTGTAAGAAATCATAAATAATCTTGTAGGAGCAGATGTTTAAAGTCTGGAGTCTGGCAGGCAGAAGGCAGGCAGTCTCTCAACTCAAACTCTAAACTGTGTATTTTTGGAGCACTGAGCTTTTTTTTGGATAACAGGCTCAGCTTTACATTGACAGACACCTGACAGTTATAAACAGCTGATCAACTTACGGTGTAGGTGTAGTGTACAGTGTAGGACTCGTCATTGCTTGTCATTGTCAAACTTTGGGCTCATTTTTGGACGTGTAATTGTTTCATATTGCTCCTTTAAGTAATTCAGTTCATTTTGTTCAATACTATAATACTTTTATTCATTAATAGTTAAAGAATATGATCGATCCAAAATGAAACAGAAGGGCGGAACTGAGAGAAAAACGCACAGTTTCAAATCCATCTGCTACTTCAGCACCACGGACAGCACCATGAATTTAATAATACTAAGCACAGTTAAACTAGAGATATTTCAGAGCCATGGTTGGGGTCATACTGTAGATTCTATTTTGCACAAACCTCAGTCAGATAAAGGATCAATGAATCAGGCAGGCATCCTCCCACATCCTCCCTAAAACTGCCAAATGGTGGTATGCATGCAGGCAACCCTGTCTTCTAAAAATACATTTATATACAACTACATTCATCAGTATATTTTTTTGTCAAATCCAGACTTTTCTTTTTAACATAATGAGGAAACATTCCTAATGAACTGGTAAATGCCAATATTAAATGTTCATACAGAGTTTAATTGCAAAATTGATACTGTTTAGCATTTTTTCCTTCAATGTTACCTACAAACTACTAAAAACAGATTTATGTTTTTGTGATTATTAGCTTAGCTAAAGCTCTGATGTCAGTCCTGTGGTTGTACGCCCAACCTTACACCCTAACGTTCTCCCCATGACTTCTGTGCAGTGCTTTTGCAGTATCCAAACACCAGAGCCGTGGTTGATGTAGAAGAGAAAATGTGTGTTTAACAGTCTATTAAAGCCTAAAAGGCATAAAACAGTATTTGCGTTCTTGCAACTGTGTGACAAGTTTTAGAGCCCTGTGACGGGACTGTTATCTTAATCCCATTCCCGCTGGATTTCTGACCATTACTGACCGCTGCCATAATGTGTTTGTTCCAGTCCTGCCCACACCTGCAAACATTCTGACCATTCCTCCACTATAGAGTTTCACTGATTTTGTGACCTCTCCAATCCCACAAAGAAAAAGAACACATATAAACTACAAATACTATAACACTATTCATTTAGAGATGCATACCTGACAGTCATAGCATAGCAACATTATGTTGCACTCCTTTGTATGTCAGATTTGCCTTGCTTTGCTTTTGTTTTGTATGACCTGCTTTGATCTTCTTTTTAACTTAATTTGTTGAATCCATCCTTCTCATCCTCCTGCACATTTTTTTTGTATCGCTCACTCGCAGCAACCTGTAAAGGTCCAGTGTGAAAAATGAAAATAACACTTGTTGTGTTTTGTTACCTTATAGAATGACCTGTTTATATATACTGTAGGGCTAAACCAAACAGTTTGAAGCTTCATTCACAACATTCATATTCAAAATCTAAATCAATATTTAAACGCTGTGCAGCTTCCTTTTTTCAAGTCTGTTCGCACAGGTGCAGATAAAGTTTAGGCTACACTGAGAGTGTTGTAAAGTTCAAAAGTTAGTTTATAGAAAAAAGACAGAGGTAATTATTTCCAAGATTCACAGTATGTTTTTATTAAACACAATATCCTGTTTCGATCCATACTTGTTGGTGTTTAGCTTTTGAAAAACGATGTTTTGCTCCCCCACTTGCTACACATAAAGGGTAGTCCAAGAAAACTGACTTAGTATAAGAAAGACTACAGTAACTCATTCCAATAAATCACTTAATTTATGGGGATTCTTCTCAAGGATTTTTCTAGGACAATGATTTCATTAAATGTGACGACATACATTTAAAGCTTCATTCAAAAACCTCAGTAGAATCTTCCAATATAACAAAAACGACATTTGGTACAGCTCTAATATACAGAGGGTGCCTGAAGGCCACCATGGTGCACTGCCCAGAACAGACAAACCTAACACTGGCTCTAGAGAGAACCAATTTTACAGGCATGGTATGTTCTTTTACACACTTGGAAGGAGAGAGTGAGGTGAGGTGTTTTGCAAGTTAACTTCTAAATGTCCCTAATCCTAACAGACTGCTCCTTTAAACTGCCCATTCCCATGTGGATCCCAATCCCAGTGCAGTCCTCTTGTCTGCCCTGTCCTTGTTCAAGTGTAGTTTTGAGTACCAGTAAAAGGTTTGTAAAACAGTTCATTAACATCGACTTTATTGCATCGCACTCTTTAGCACCCTGACTGGATACTGCGTTTAAGTCACACATAAAGCGCTGTCTGTTCTTTGAGTGAGCTGGCTTTCCTACTTCACATTGTACTTTTGACCTCGTCCCACATTTTGATTGTCATGTTTGATTGGTTGCCTACTCAGTCAAAACGTTGTCAGAGGCACATTTCTGCCTGGAACCAGAGAGCATACGAGTAGAGAGAGACAGAGAGCACGAGCAACGCCATTTTCCTGAAGGCTCACTCTCTCCCCGCAGAGATTTGAGATCTGTGGCTTGGCTGCAATCCAATGGCTGAGCAGTATATTTTACTCACTGGCTTGAGATTGGTCAGATTAGCTGAAGCCTGTCATTCAAGGGCTGTCAATCATGCGCTAAAGTTGGAACCAACTGAGGGAACAACAAATTGTCAGAAAGATCAATAATAATAATGACAATAAACAATGACTTTGCACCTTATTCTGAAAACTGTTTGACCTTAAGGGACAAACAAAGTTGAGCTCAAAGAGCATATTCATTTATTTTTAGCCATGCCTGGAGCAATTTATTTTCTAATCTGCGTCCTCTTGCAGTCAGTCGAGCGCTAAGAGTCTATCACACTGATTACCCTGATAGACAGTAAATCAAAATTCTATAAGCTTTACCTTGCTGTGTCAGAAACCTATTAACCAAGTGGACATTATCTGCCCCACATTCCCAGAAAATGCACATTTAGACTGTTTGCCTGCGTGTTCTCATATCAAACTTTTCCTTGCCTGAGGCAGCAGTGATAGCCTTCCCACCTTGAAATAGTCCGCCTCACCTTGTCATTCATCACGTTAAATCTCTAATTTAGTTTCCCCCAAATTTGCTTTTTTGCACCATCTTTCTCTACATCTTGACATATTTTCCCTATCACCCCGTATGTGTGTGTGTGTAGCCTATTTTAAAGTGAGTTTGCAAACAGATGCAAAAACCTTGTTAGAAGATATGTATCATATAAATCAAGTGTCAGTGCTTGTGCACACTGAGCTAAATTGAGTGGAAGGAACTCTCAAGAATTGAGTTACACCATTATTAATCCAGTTAGAACTTTCCAGATCAGTGACTTTGTTCATTAACAGCCTTCAAAGCCTCAAGTCTATTAGTTACAACATGTCAAACGGAGTCATTTAAAACCAGCTCTGGAGCCATGTTCTAATGAATCAACTTACTAGTGTTCTAAATTATTCCTAAGTAGGCTTATCACTAAACAGACACAAAGGGCAAGTGTTCTTCCTGGAGGTGGGAAACACATAGGCCTACCTGTTTGTCCACCTCGGTAGCATAGTCACACACATGCAAGAAACAAACCAGCACTTAATGACAGTCAAATTCATGCATCTTTCTAAATTTTGATACCGAATGTTTTTCTCTTTCCTTTTTTTCTTTTTCTCTTGTGGTATTAAGACGTTGGAGGAGTTGGAAGACTTGTTTCCATGACAACAGAGCTTGTCAAACACAGTAAAGTATATATGATTCCAAGCATCGGGGCGCTTTTGTGAGGACTTGTGTAATACCCAGTGGTGCTGCCTTCATCCGCCCCCACGAAATTAACCGATTTACTGGCAAACAAAATACCTGACAGATTGACACCACATATGTCCATCCACCTTCCCTTACCTGCCTCCATCCCTTTGTACTATACTGTACCCCACGTATCTCTAAATATGCATATAGGTGTCCATTCTCCACCCACACGTGTATATGGGTTATCTAGTTGTTCCCTATAATAGATAGCCCTTTGAACACTTGCTCATCTTCCTTCACTGCATCTGAATAGAAGCAATAGATGTGAGGTGCTGCGCTTTTGTGCTCCAGCACCTGCTGAGGCCATAAGTTCACAGGACTGCTGGCAAAATCCCTTCACACTGGCTGTTCTCCAATGGAGAATATTCTGGCACCAACCTCATAAGCAGTGACACCTTGATGTTACAGTCCACTGGAAATCTCAAAATTCTGTTCTCAATCCTAAACTGATTTAAAATGTGACAACAGGCTGGTGCTTCCCGTCAAATTACATCTTTGTGTTATGCACTATATGTGTTGATTCTGCAACTTACATTTGCATGTTTACACCTCATCTCATTCTTAAGGCATTCACTTTTCATTCATCATAAGCAACACTACTGTTCTTCCTTAACCAAATGTTTATTGTAGCCTTAACGTAACCATTACCAGCTTATCCATGCTTAATAGAGTGCTGCATGAATGTTTCTTAAAACATTGAAGTTAGTGTGTTTTTTGAATAGGTGTTTGGTAAGTTGCCTGAAATAAGGTTTGTGATTAACACAAGCATAAGAATTTTTTTATGTTTCTCCATTGGATTTTTGTGCTGGTAACCAGGGCCTACAAAATACATTATCCCTGCAGCACTCATAAAAAGAGCAATATGTGAACTTTTTCTGCATTAGCAATCAGTCCAGCACTTTATTTAGTTTTTGTTTGTATTTTATTTTATTTGTTTGTTCATTTTTGTCACGTTTCTAAAATGCAGCATGCATTCCCCCCAAAATATTATTTAGCTAATGCAAAATTAGCTGTGTATGAACATAATTCTGAGCTGAGATGGAAGGGTGGGAAAATCTGGTATGAATACACTACTAAGCATCACTTAATATTTTCATATCTCCTGCTGCCATGCATCCCCACAACAATATATCAACACAAACCATTCATTGCCCTGCTTAGCAGCGGGTGCAGTGCAGAGCATGGTCATGTTTGGATTTTATGACATCACATAACTATTAATACACTTACTGTAGCATTAAAATGGCGTCGCATCCCAGTATGTTTAACCGCGGGTGCCTTTATTCTTCATGCTTCCCTTTTGGCATCATTTGTCATAACTTACGTGGGCTCTCGAGTTGTGTCTTTGCATCAAATTGGAATTGAATGTTGTCATTTTCATGCGAAGCTACCATTTGTTTTTCATTTTGTTCAAGTTGTGTTAATGCCAAGTGCAATTATACCACGTGTGATGATGAGGCAGGTGCTACTCTTGATTATTCCTGTGTGTCCTTTTTAATCTAATTAAATAAATTATCTGCGAGGGCCATTCGATTAAAGGACATCCAATGAAAAGCTCAGAAACAAATCTCAACAATAAACCACATCAGAATAAATAACTCTGACCTAGTTATTTGTTATTCTCGTTGGAGCCATAATGAACTCAAGAAATGTGTGACCACGCACCCTGTGCACCTACTATGCAGATCCAGTAAATCTATCAGAGGTGTCTTGTTCAGTTATGGCCAGTGACCAATCATTTATTTGGCTCTGACTAATGAGAACATAATAATCATCCTTTATGCTTCATGTCACAGCACCAAGTCAGCGATGCCAAAAGCATGTGAAAAGAGAGTGGGAAGATGAGGAATCTGTGATTCATCACTTAGCACTTCATCAGAGCCGAGGAGGAAGAAGAGGGAGAATTCATAATTCTGAAGGGAACCAGTAACATTGTAGGACACGTAAAAACTAAGTACCAGCTGCTTTTGGAGCTCGAAGGTGGGGGATACATTTACAGGAACACTCTACAAAATAATATAATACAATACAAAATCTAACTTTAAGAAACTTTTTTTTCTTTAGACTGTGTCAGAAAGGGTTTTTATTTATATTTTAATTTATTTTCTGTAGTCATTAAGAGTCAGTAACAGATTGCATAGTTGATGTATCAGGCGTTTGCTCAGTATTATAGATTCAGTATTTGCTTCTGGAGATTTGATTGTTGAGTCTCATTCCCAGGTTGTCAAATCAGCACATTTTGAGAATGAGACTCAACAATCAACAATCTTACCGACCTGTGATTGGCCGTAATCTCCTCTATTTTCCAAACCCTGAAAACAGAGCCAAAAGGAGGAGCAGAAGTCTAGTTATCTATGACGTCAACCGACGCATTGTAAACCCCACAGTTGAGCAAGCTTTTTTCAAAAATGTTTTGAAGATGGTAAAAATCTTAAATTAGCTAATCTAGCTAACTAATCTATATCAATCATTTACTAGTTAGTTAGCTAGCATTTTGCTAACATTTGTCAACATTAGCTACCTAATCTACATCAATTGTTAGTCCTTTTGCTAACATTAGCTAAATTAAGATGTAAATATTTGTCACTTTTACAGAAAAGGAGAAAGTTAACCAAGGTTATAAGATGACTCAACTGTTATTGGAGCAAAAAAGGGATGGGACACGGGAAGGGTCAATTACATTATGCTGAAAGGTTATCGTGGAACTAAACTGCCTACCCCAGCTTTATAGAAACATTTCCAAAAGAAGCCAATTTAAAGGACCAGTGTGTAGGATTTAGTGGCTTACAGATTGCACCTCGCTTCACCTTCCCCTGCCAAGCATGTAGGAACTATGGCAGCCGCACACTTGTGGAAAATGCGCAAGTCCCTATATAGAGTTAGTCTGTCTGTCCTGGGCAAACGTACAAACATGGTGGTGCAAAATGGCAGCCACCTTGGAAGAGGACCCTTACCCTCTGTAAATATAACCAGATCATTCTAAGGTCACAAATCACATTGATTCTTATTTTCAGGTGATTATACACTAATGAAAACATACTTTTTTCTGCCATATTCTGTCAATAGATCCCACCAACTCTTACACACTGGATCTTCAGCTGTAAGGTGATCACTTTTGTGGAAGCAGGATATTTCTGTGGATCTTTTAAAGAGGAGAGAGATAAAAATGTGTCTGTTGGGGTGTCATTTACATGTGTGCTTTTACATAAACATCTCTCGTCACGTGTGGGAAGGTCTTCCCTGCATATTTTATAATTCCTGTGTGAGCCAGCTGTTCTTCAGCTCCCTTCACTGTCACCCGGACTGAATCGGTGGATGTTTGCTGCTTGGGCTGATGTTATTTGGTGTGTAAACATCTGCAGTAGCCTGTTCTGTGATGAGCGCCGCATCATCGTTAGATATGCTCTGACCCAGTTCCTCTCCCTCGCCGTACAGCGTCTCATCTCAGTGTTCAGTGGCTGATGTTTAGCGCTTTGGTTTTCGAAGGTTGACATGCGTTTCTTAATATGAAAAAAATGCTTCAGCTGTATTAATTTATGCATTTTCATTGTTCATTTGACTGTAATTGTTTCTGCATTGGTGTGCAGGTCACGTTTAGAGAGAGAAAGCCTGTTTTGCCTGCTATTAGTCAGCAGCAGCCAACTGCATTTTCCAGCTGCATCTGTGGAAATCTCTACCTCTCTAAGTCTATTAAAAGCACAAGCTGCAAGACTGTATCAGCTGCTCTCGTAGATTAATGCAAAAGAACTGCTTGCTTATTTGATTTATTAAAGAAAAAAGCCTTGCCCTGCAATGTCCCTATATGATGGTAACTTAGGATTGTTCCATTTTAGTCCTTATGTATTCAATTTTAGATTATATTAGTAAACAAACTACAACAGAAAGTTCACATTCATACAACAACACTTTTACTCTGGAAATGTCAGAAAGTGTGTTTCATTCTTCATACTTGATATAATTTGTAATACCAACAAACTTGGCATATTTTCTTTTCATGCATTTATAGTACACGAACAAATAATGACAAGCAACTGTGATCTATCTGTGATTTGACCAGATTTCACAGATGCTTTTTGTGCATGTATCTCCCTGCAGGAGTGACCACTGTCCTGACCATGACCACACTCAGTATCAGCGCCAGGAACTCCCTCCCTAAAGTGGCCTATGCCACAGCTATGGACTGGTTCATCGCCGTCTGCTATGCCTTTGTCTTCTCTGCCCTCATTGAGTTTGCCACAGTAAACTACTTCACCAAGAGGGGTTACGCCTGGGACGGAAAAAGTGTCGTGCCAGAGAAGGTATTTGAAGCTCTTTTTTTAACTTTATTACTTATACTACTATGGAGGGATGTATCAATACCAGAAACTCACAACACAATAATACCATGATAAAAAAAGTCCATGATACATAGTAAAAACAAAGAAAAATGACTACTTGACAAAATTACTTTTTTTGTTTGTAGAAAATTAGTTTTTCCTTTTAGCTAATACTGCCTCTGTTTCCTTGCTTCAATAAAATTAAACAAAAGTAGCCAGCTATGACCTAAGAATGTGCAAGCATTTGGTATCAACTGTGTTTGGCAACGAATGCTTGAATTACGTGTGTACAACTGCAAAACGAAAACAATGCAGCAGCCAGTAGTAATCCTTTAATAAAATGAAATAAAATAACATAAAATAGGTAATATAACAGTAGATATGTTTACAGTCTGGGTACGGTATTGAGACATTTTGTAATTGCAGTATTGCTATATTCAGTATATTGTTACATCCCCATTCCTACGAGATCCTCCAAGTCCAAATAATGGAGAAAAGTTTTGACAGAATGTATTTTTTGGGCAATGTTATGGCACACGACTGCAATAATTATCTCCAATACTTCAGTTACAGTGTCGGTGTCTGCCCTTGTTTTTACCAAAACAAAATTCAAAATGCCTCCTGGCCAAATGAAGGCAAATCCACGTATTTAGGATAGGAAAGACCCATGATCAGACCAGACAGGATTTACGAAAAACATTATTGTAGAAATTCTATTTATGAACCTCTGTTTCAAATAGCCACTCATCATCGCAGTTAGCAGTTAACTGTCGAGAGAGCTGGGTCAGGCAGGGAACATTTAGTTGTTGTTGCCAGCTCATCTCATAGAAAATTTGAGTAACATGACATGAACATTAATAGTTTAGTGTTCGTCTTGTGCTTTCTGCTCCACTCGTCTCTGTGCTGCAGTTAGCAGCACTGTACTCCCAGCTGCCCAATATTAAATCTTAGATTGCTGAGTTTAATGCTTCTCTTTGGAAATATTCAGATGTGATGAATTAATATTTTTAATTTAAAGGAGAAATATGTAATATATTAGTGAACTAAATCATAAAAAGACCATGATATGTCACCAGAGATTAAGGAAACAAGCTAAATTGAAACAACACTACAGCCAGCATGTCCTCCTTTGAAATTTCCGTTGGTTATTGTTGGCCCATTTCACATTGATTAGAGTTCCAATCAAAGCCAAATGTTCGCCCAGTGAGGAAGTGTCTGTTTATGAGTTGTAAGAAATCATTTATAATCTTTTAAAAGATATTTATAATGGTTAAATTTAGCAATATGTTAATGGAGTCTGACAGGCAGAAAGTCACTGAACTCCAGCTCTATAAAGTATTACTATTTATAAACAGCAGATCAGCTTACAGTGTAAGTCATTGTCAAAGTATAATGTTGTGCTCATCTTGCACTCGTGAAAGTTCAGCATTGCTGCAGCCTACAGGCAACCTGCCTGAGTGTTACTGTAGTGTTACCAGATGCAAAATACAGCAATGTCGTACTGTGACTTTAAAATTGTTGTATTTTAACAAAAACAGGATACTACAGTGAATGGCAAAACTATGTCATGTACACCATATTACTGTACATGGAGGCACCGACGTGAACAAGGCAGCAACCGTTAATCGCTTTAAACAGTATCAGTTGCAGCTCATCATATGATCACTACTTTTGTTCTTACCCGTCAAAATAAAAGCCCCAGACTATGTCACTGTTCTACCAGTTGCTTGGTCAGTGCAATGCAGATGTGACTGGTGACTCAAACAAGATGCAAAAATGTTAAAATTATTGTACATTTGTCCTTTTTTAGAATTACTGATTGTATATTGCACAGCTGTTAAAATTATGGTACAAGTACAATAAGAAAATACCAAAATACAAACTTTGAGTCTGGGCAGCAGGGGTCAGGGAGAAACAACTGTCTTCAACCATAGATTGAATAGGATTTCAACCTTTTTAATATACCATTTATAGGTCCAACTCGCTCTTTGGGCTGCAGTTCTCCTTTTTGAATGCTAAACTACAAGGAACTTTCATATTTTGTTGATTTTGGAGGCCGCTGTGGACAGGAGCGTTTCCACCATAATAACCACAATATATCATGTCAAAAATAAAATGATCTAAAAAAAAAAAAAAATCTCCTCCACTTTACTTTTAATTGGCTAACATACAACTCACTGTAACTTTGCCGAGGAAAATGTAAACACAAGCTTGTATTCATCTGATTTCAAGGAGAATCTGACCCTGTGGCAGGCATTATTAATAACTACACAGAAATAACTGATCTTGCAGATGGTTTCCTTTGCTTATGTAGGTCATATAGAGGCTTCAGTATTAATTTGAGACTATTGCATAACCAGTTAAAACTCCTTGTAGTAGCTTTAATATCCATATGTTTACTGAGTATTTACCAGGCTGCTGAGTGACACATTTACATCAGTAATTGTGCAAAAAGATTAAAAATAAATAAAAATAATCTAATCTGTACCATTTTTACACCTTTTCCCAATTCTTTCTCCAACAAACACAATCAGCAAAAGAAGAAGAAGGAGTCCCTCCTCAAGAAGAACAACACCACAGCCTACCCAGCTGCCACTGCTACAGCCTTCGCCCCCAATATTGCCAGGGACCCTGGATTGGCCACAATTGCCAAAAGCGCCCCACCACCTCCAACTGAGCCCAAGGAGGAGCCAAAGCCCAAACCTCCAGAGGCCAAGAAGACCTTTAACAGTGTGAGCAAGATAGACAGGATTGCCAGAATAGCCTTCCCTTTGCTCTTTGGAACCTTTAACTTGGTCTACTGGGCGACCTACTTGAATAAGAAGCCCAAATTGCAGGGGATGACTCCACACTAATCCATGTTTCATTCCTTTTAAAATTCTAACTGTAATTATTATTATTTTTTTGTTCATTTTCTTTCTTATTCCTCCTAAAACAGGTGTTGATTTCAGACAAACATGGTGTCCATGCTGGTTTGAATTCCCAGTTGTTGCATTGCTTCTATGTTTACCTAAAGTTTGAAGATTTTGAAAAAACAAACTAGAGAAAAAAAGAACGATAAACGATACAGACTCTTGAAAGGGTGTTGTTCAGGTCTCGGAAGATGCTACTAAGAAAATGCTACTATAAATATATAGCCAAGAGAATGCTATTCTACAACTGCACATAGCCCAGAACTTGTTAAGGGGCTTTTGTTTCTATGTTCTTATTTTTTATTTTTTGTTTTCTATTTTATTTAAACATGGAATCACAGACACGGTAAAAGGCACTTGTGTATATGCATGGGCAGGGCATCTTATTATTTATGTTAATTTATTCAAAATACAGATCAACATCGACTGATAGCTTAGTTTATTTGATCTCAGCAGCTACATTCAGTCTCTGTCAGAATATCTTCAATTCTCTGTAGATGTTTTATGAGATTAATTATGTCATTCTTCAAAATATGTTAGGGTTTCTGCAATAGCAATAAAACATGTCTCAGTGGACACACACCATTTATTTAGGGTTGAAAAAAAGATACAAAAATTCAATCATCTCTGTGCTCAGCATTGAAAATATTACTTTCCTTTCACAGCGTTGTAAATATTATCAAGTGTTAGAGATGTCAATATTATGTTTAAGCTTTGCAAAGTGTAACTAAAGGGTATGTTTATTGAATACATGGAAAAGTAAACTTTTTTTTATTTAATTTATTTTTGTTTCTGTTTACGATACTTTCTACAAAAAGAGTATATTATACTGGTCTAATTCACGCTTAAGTGACTGTTTCTCGCCAAGTTAGCGTTCCATTCAAAGCTGCTTTCACACTGAAGTAAAATATTATTCAACTGTGTGTTTGTGCACACACACTGATGGCAACAACAGCAACAACATCAACAACGGTATAAACTGAGATTGGCTAGTTATGAGTAAGAATGTAAAAATCATCTCAAATCCTGGAGTGCATTTTACATTTAGAATTGAATCACACATAATTTACGTATTTTTGTTTGTTCTGTTTGTGGCGCGCCCTTCGTCGGCCAAAAACGCCATTTTATATTTTAACGCCATTCATAGCAAAGTACAGTTAGCATCGCTTAAAGAGGGGCAGGGCACGGTGAGAAGGAGGAGAAGTGCCTTTTCCATTTTCAGAGTCGAAGCTGTGATGGCTACTACTTTGTTGACTGATGGCGCGTCTGTATTTTTTCATCGCACTGTGTCCCCCTGACCCTGTTCACCACAGTCCCACCATCTCCTTTGAGTTGAAAATTGAGACATAACACTCAGAAAGTACCAGCTACACTGCCTTCAGTATCACATGCCCGTTTGGACTCATTTGTTGCTGCTTGTCGGTGAGCAACAGCGAGAGACAGGGACAGAGACAGAAAGAGACAAAGAGAGGAAGGAGACGTTGAGTTGAAGTGGCACTGTAATCTTGCTTTAGCCGGCGCTGTGTTTCGCACAGAGGACTTGTCTTGTAGTTCTACGATAGTGACGAAGATGAATATATTTTTGTAGCATGATGTCAATCCCTCTTCCGAGAAAAACAATTCTACAGAAACTAACGCAAATGTGAAAAGAATGCTTTTGTTTTTCTGTCTTGAACATTGCTTGCTCTTTTTTTTTTCCTTTTAACTTATATAAAAAACACACACTTCTTTAAGGAAACGCTTCTTCTCTGATGTGGCACGTTGAGGTTTCTGAACAGTCCATTTTAAATTATGTTAATGTAGCAATATTAATTAGCAAGGGCTTTTCTTAGGACCTGAACCTGACACTCAGTCTGGGGGTAATATCCATTGTAGCTTTACATTGACCCCTCTCTACTTGTAGTTTCATCTGTACACTGCACATGGACATCTAGGATCCATTAGGTTCGGCATTAGATAACAGGCATCGCATTGTGTGTCCATCTTGGGTTCTTTCTCTGCATTTCTTGCCAGGGAGTTGGGGTGCATTGTATTGCATTATGCGTTGCTGGGTGTGCTTTTTTCGAACATGTTTTACAGGACACTGAGCAGGTCAAAAGAACCCTGCAGAATTATCTGTGTGTTTGTGCGCTGGGGTGAAGAGATCACGCTATCGCCAGAGGGAAACGGGAAAAGAGATCGGTGGTTGTTGCTATTGTTATGATTTGCATTATCATTATGACCAATACTGAACCTATCCCCTAATGGCAGACGTCTTTGCAAGCATAATGCAAGCAGTCTACTGTTAACAGCCACTTAACCTACAAGCAGAGGGTCAAGGAACTGCAAAGTTCAGGGTGAAGAGTTGTATAAAGATATTTGAATTCTAAACTATTGTATGTATGTTTATTATCATGAAGAAAAAATATATATACATATGTAAAATACATAATGCATACAGTATTTGATTCTATTAATGAAGATATTAGCTAAGATGATGATGAATATTGTTTGTATTATCAACCTATTGTTATGCATTTTGCACATTTAGAAGAACAATAACATTACATTTATGTAGTCAGCTTTGTGCTATGCAAGGACAGCTTTGAACCACATCATTGACCTTCTCTCCCTGACCATTGTGTTTCAGATTTACAAGCTATTATAAAAAATAAAAATAAAAAAAAGCTTAGCTTTTGTATCAGCTGCGCAACCATTAACTTTTTTTTTTTCTTTCAACCATGGCTATACAGGGTGACATCAAAGAAAACAGTAGATTATCACTTTTGTTTGCGCTTTGGATTTGTCGGTGGTTGAAGGGAAAATGGCTTTCATTGTTGATTGCACTTTTTCTCCAGAGAAATGCAATAAAGTGATTGAAAAAAAAAAACAGGAGCAAAACTGTAACAAGATCACCTTGTTAATAATATTTCTGTTCGTTTCTTGAGCTTGTTTGTCATTACTAAAATGGAGGCAGGTGAAAATGTTATTTTGCTAAACGGATCATTTTGTTTATCTTTCGCTTCCCAAAGCTCAATGATATTACAGGGAGCGCCAGAGAGTTTTGACTTTGAGCAAAAGTGAATTTTATACACTTCTCTGTCGGGAATATCTTTGCTAAAGCCCCCTATCTTGTACTCCGAGCAGGATCAAACAAATGCTATAGACCATTTACAGATATTTTTGAGCCAGGTCTGGTTTTGCTACATTTAATGCTCCAGAGAGAGAATGTGAAATATGAGGCACAGTGCAATCATGAGCTTCCAACTTTTACCTTCACACTCATATGCAGAGCATACATGTAAATATCACATTTGTAGGCACATCTGTCATTTCTTTCATTATGTTTGATGCAAAGGTCCATTGCAGTTCTCAGCAGCACTTGCTTTTCAACATTGAGTCTTTGGTTATTCCTAGATACCTACTGGAGTTTTTTCTTGTATTTTTATCAAGCAAAATATGTTCTGATTTTCACTGAAATGTAAAAAAAAAAACTAATTTTCTAAAGCACAAAAGTTGATTAGGGTAAGAGAAATTAGGGTGAGACTGTATACATATGGACATCAACAAACACACTTTCAGAACGCACACTACACACACATACCCACACACAGTACACAGGAATGTGTTGGTAGTTTAATGATACGGACAAAGGGTTCTGATGGATGTAGATGAAATGGTGAACCTTCTGTAAATGTTTTCTTTTGTTTCTTTTGGTTATGATATGGCCCTGTAGAATCTGATTCTCTGCATTAGTCTTTAAATAAAAAGAAAACAAATGAAAGTTGTGGCTACACCTCTGTCCTTGTGCTATGGATCACCAAACAAAGAAATATAGATCTCTGACCAAGTATAAAGCATGAGTTTTTGTGCACTCTTTGTATAACAAGTAGTAAAAGTTCATGTTGTGTGTCACTTTTGGGTTTTAAAACAGCATAGAGTATTTAAAATGCAGTGTTTGCACATCATCAATAAAAGATTTGCTGGAAACATTAAATTATTATTAAAGAAAACAGGCTTTGTTGACAGGCAATATATTCCAAATTCCATTTGGGATTGGAAGAATCCTGGGAGAGGAGGGTTTATATACGTATATGTTTACTGGGACCCAAGCAAATGTTTTATCCAATTTTAAATGAGAATTCTTTAATATATTTACTGTAATACATCATAAAATGACCATGATATATCGTCATAAATGAAGTTGAAATACTCACTAGTACTGACAACAATGCTACAGGTGTTGTGTCCTTGGAAATTTCCATTCCAGGCCAGAATAACTGTTATTGTTTGCCTGTTTCACGTTAATTACAGTTCAAATTAATGCTGAATGCTTGGCAAATGCGTAGCTGTCTGTTTATGAGTCATAAGAAATCATTAATAATCTTTTGGAGGGAGTAGATGGTTAAATTGACCAAAATGTTAATGGAGTCTGGCCGGCAGGATAGGATAACAGGCTTAGCTTTACATTGACAGACAACTGACAGTCATAAACAGCTGATAAACTTGAAATTATGCACAGGGTGCCCAGAGGATGAATCCTCCTGACTTCAAAGTTCTCACTTATCCTGTGAAATATTTCAACATTAACTTGATGGATTCTTTGAAATCATCTGGTCAAAATTTTAATTTGTTCAGTGCTTTGATTTATTACTAAATATTTGAATACTAATGATTCCAGCCAGCTTTCTTTATTTTCTGTGGATCACTAATTAGCAAATGTTAGCATCCTAACATGCTAAACTAAGATGGTGAACATGCTAAATACAGTATTATACCTGCTACCAGTGTTGTAATACCAGAAGGGTTGGATTAATGGCAATTAGACTTGGTTGACTAAAATTAATATTTTCTTTATTAGACAGTATTAGACCCTTTATTAGACCCTTAATAGCTATTATTCATGGGTATTTAGTGACAGAACTGTAAACTAAAGGGAAAAAAAACAATATGTGAACAAGATCTACCAAGTAAAGGCCAAATATTATGGAGGTGGAGAAATGTTTTGTCTATGAGTGACAGCACAGACATACTGTAATACTGTAGGCAGATAATGTGATCTGATCAAAGAAGTAGGCATGTGTCTCAGTTACTCAGCCAACTGTGCAGGACCAGCCAAAGAAGGTGTATCTTAAGTAGCAGTATTTAGTTTACAATACAGTTCTGTTGTAATGTGTCCCAAAATACCCTCAAAGAAAATCTAATAAAGGGTCTAATACTGTCTGATAAAGAACACATTGTTTCTAGTTTTTGTCTCATTTGTTACAAAGAATGATTTGTTATGTCATATTAGCATACAATTAGGTGTATGGTGTCTAATTATGGTACATCTGTGTTTGTTTACCGACTCATTAAGAACATATCATTTCTAGTTATGACCCAGGGGGCTTCCTTAGTTCTACCTGACTGGTGGGGAGTCGCAGAGTCATTGATACCACTTTGTTAGTGCTCTTGGGTGTTGTAATGACAATTGTTAAAGTCACTGGAGTCATCTGAGGCCAAGTGATGACAGTCACTGGAATTCTCCACATAAGGCTGAGTATAAATGATTGTCTAGAACATCTTGTTGTGTTTGGGTAAGTTCACATTCTTGTTTCATCCTGATGTGGGATTATCTTCCAACCCTTCTTGGATAACCTTGACCTGGATGACTGAGAATCGTCACAGACATCAGCACTGACTTTATGAGCCTGCTAACATGCTAATGTTAGCATTTAGTTCTAAGCATCGCTGTGTGAAAGTACAACCTCACTAGCTCTAGATTTGTTTGTTTGTCCAATGGACATCAAGTTTGATAAACTGCACATTCCAGATTTTTTGATTTTGAATCAAACTCAAACTTGAAATAAACTAAAGAAAGTTTTGCCAACCTTAAATGTTTGGTTGAAATTATTTACTTTTCTTCTGTAGGTAAACTTGAGTTTAAGAAACTCCAACAAATTGTTTTTCAAAAACTGCTGACAGTGAGCTGCCAACCTGATTTGTCATTATCTGGGTACTTGAATTCACTCACTACAATGAATTTCTCAATAATATTTGAAATAAATTTGTGGGGGGTTTCTAAGACTCAACATTCAAGTTTATATAAAGAAGAAGAGTCTGTCATGTCTAACATGGGCTAACTTCAACCAATCAGATCAACTCACTGAAGCGAAGCCAGTTGGAAGAAGAGTGAAAACATCTTTTCGATCAGTAAAAGCCTTCAGTGTCTTTCTTTTCTCTTCTTTCAATGAAGAAATACTCTCCAGTTCTGATATAACTGATGGTATCGTGGAATCTACGCTAACCTCTTCAGAAACTGCCATTGTTTGTTCAAGACAAGTTGCTTCCATGGACACTGCTCGCTGTTGGCGCACCTAAAACTGCAATCATAGCTGCCAGTAGTCCAGAGGACGCTGACTGGCTCGCACCACCTCTGGTGAGGACACAAACAGATAGCGTGTAGCCTGGCAAGATGGATTCTCATGCGACCTTGTGATCTCACAAATCCAGCTACTTCACAAGGTAAAAGAGTTTGACTTAGGTTCAAAAACCTCAAAAACATGTGACTTTTGTGATGTTCCCCTAACCCCATACCCGGAAACCTTGCAGCACTTTACCCTAAAATCCCAACTTTCCGAACCATTGAACCAACAAAGTTTTTATATTACTGTAGTAAGTTTTCTAACCACATTAATTGCATCATGCTGTATCACTGAATTTTATTGTAAAACAGTCACACTTAAATCAGTTTCTTTCTCCTAATGTCTGTAGTTCTCCTTTATTTTAAAGTGGTTGAGACCAGCTCAGACTTCCAGAGATTAATTTGCAGGCCAACAGTTTTGCAAGGCCTCTGCAAGGCCTTTTCCTTTTGATATTCTAAAAACGAGTTTTGATGTTGATTAATTTTTGTCTTTTTCAAACAAACTTCTATTGCGGTTCTACTGGCATTGTATTGTAAAATACATTATTTCACTGCATCCTTGATTTAGAGCCAAGTATTCATAGAAGCAAACATAGAACATGATAAATCTTTATTATTACTATCGTCATTATTGGTGACAGTATATATTAGTAGTTGTAATCAATATAAGTAATTAACTGATGCCTGTCTTCAAGTCAAAACCAAAAAAGGCAGTTCAACCATCTCTCAGCTGACATCTGTATTTTGTTCCTCATTACTTTTCGCCTCTTTCGTCTCTTGCTGCGTCTGCTCTCAAGCCTCCACCTCGTCCCCATCTTCTCCCACCCTGCCATGAGATTTCAGGTGCAGGGGAACGTGTGCTTCTTCCTTAAAAGCATGTGAGCTGCCAAGCCCTGAGACTGTTATGTAATAAAGCTGCTTCTCGCTGGCAGAAGAGCAGAGAGAAGAGGCTTTTTCTCTTTCTCTCTGCCTGGTTCTCCTCCTCCTCCTCCCTCTCTCTCTCTCTCTGTCTGTCACTTTTTCCCTCATAGGCACAGATTTTTTTTTTCTTTGGAGGGGTTGGGGGGGTGGGTACATGTCCCACTCAGTCTTAGGCACAGGATGAATTGTACTCCAATTGTGTCTGCCTCAAATGCATATATTGTGTTTTTCTCTTGATCCATGTGTTTTAGACACACATTTGAATTTCACAAAAGCTTTGTGAGAATGGCTATTATCACAAGAGATACGCTCCTTTCACTTTCCTTTTCCTCACCTCCTGGTTTCCCTAGGATCTCCATTTAGAAGGGCATTGAACAGTCTGTCAATGATTCATGTTTTTGCAGGAACAATGCTACTTCAATCCCTACATTATGTATAAGACCTTGCAGTTCTGTCAACACATAGCAAAGCTGCACAAAAAAGGTAAATCGTAAAAATACTTACCAGGGTTTACTCTTCCTAACACAATACGATCTGAATGTGAATGATTTCGCTTTTTACTTTCAGTGACATTTGGAATATATTGACTGTTGTGAACGAAGGCAGAATAAAACGGATGACAAGAGAAGCTACAAACTTTTCTGAAATTCCTTTCAGTGAGTATTTGACACTCAAAGGATAGGTTTTTAGTGGGGTATTTCTTGAACAGCGGCTAACAATTGACCCTTTGCAAAGCCACTCCTCCAAAGAGCAACTGTCCAATCATGGATTAGCAACTGTAACTAGGCACCGCAGGCCTGTCAGGTTTTGTGTTTCTCTACGTGTTGAAGCAGGGTGCATGGGAGAAGAAGAGAAATATTCTGTCTCAGGAGTCTGGAAGGTGGTGTCTTGTCTTTTTTGTAGCCACTCAAAAACATAAAACACAAGAGCAAACATGAGAAGAATGGATTAAACTTTTTCTTTATCTGCTCTAACTGAAACTGCAAAAGTTAACTACCAGCTAACTACCTTACAACCTGCAGTGATGTTAAGCTTCAGCCTTGTGTTACACACTGCGTTTGCCAAACTCATGGCTTATTCCCAGGGGTTAAATTAGGATTTGAGGAGGAGGATGTGGGCTGGTGGATCATCAATATGAGCCAACAACGACGCATCTCTCTGGCTCGGTTTCTTAGGTCTAGGCCTGGTTAGCTTAGCTCTTATCCCAGCTCTCTTCCTCAGGCAACTGTACTCTGGCTGGGTGACCATCTCAATGTTCGCTGCGTTTAATCTAATCCTTGTGCTTCCTTTTCGGTACAAAAAGGAAGCTTTAATGAGTGTATTGCTGTTGTCTATCATATACATGTTGTATTTCACCATTTGACCAATGTTTACTGGAATGTGGCTTTAGCCCCAGTCTTTAAGCATTCACGTTATGTATCATCATGTACGCAGCCGTTAAGTAACATTACATATTCAAGACCCTTTTACAGGCTTCTCATTTTAAATTTGTCAGATGGAAACATTAAAAAGTCACCTGGATACCTCTCAGCTGACTCAGTGTGTTTAAGTATTAGCATTAGCTCACATTAGCTAGCTACACTTATGAAATCTGTTAGTGAGAGTTATAATTTTAGCAAACAAAATCCACAGTCATCAGCGAAGAGAGAGAAGCTGCTTTTGTTTACTTCTCTGTGGAATCAAAGACAAAGTGTTTCAAGATTTGCTGTGAATTTCAATGTTAAATCTGCCCCTGTAAGCTGCATATGTACGGTGTGAAAATGGAAAGCTTGATAGGCGTAGCAACAGTAACTAAAGAGTGCAGGGCTCAGCAAAGAGTATTTGATCATAAATGGGAGATGTCTCATTTCTCATGGAAGTTCCCACTCTCCACATGTGGATGATGGAGGCTGGAGATCAGTCCTTCTCACACACAGCTGAAGTAACTTCATCCAATTCTCCAGGTTCTAAATTGTCAAGCAGTAGGCACAACAGGGACCAACATCGCTTGAGATTTCTATTAGTTCTCTCCACGTTTGCTCATTTTTCTCTCCCTTTGCCTCACCATTTCACTCTCTTCCATTGCCTGCAGTCTTTCCCCAATTATCCTTTGGAAGACTCCATAGATTACTTGGCCAGGTATCAGGATCTGTGATTTGTTTTTCTCCTTCAATTGAAATGAATAAATGAATACGTAAACAGCAAGGAAAACGCAATTGGAGCAAAAGATAATTACTTTACATTCTGTATCCACCGAAAGTAAATGCTTCTGTTATAAAGGTTTTGTGCCCAAGGACAGCATTGTTTTTATTTTTAACAGTATTTTCCATCTGTACATGTGCTGCAAACTGTTCATGTACAATAGAAACTCCCTCCAGTCTAATATGTTTTCTTTCCAGGGTGGTTGTTTTATAAAAATTCAAATCAGTCATTTATTTTCCTCAGCAGGGCTTAAGGAGTCAATATTGGATTGTACTTTTCAAGGCTGCCATTTCCATTGTGAATTCCTTCCATTGTCAAAAGCTCCTTCTGAATAGAAGCTAGAATAAAATTTAAATGTCCAGTCCATAACAGTCAAATGTTAGGCAGTAATGTCAGAGTATTATGACACAAAGTGCCAACCTTTTTATGGTGACGCAGTGAGGCTGGAATAAGCTGTAAACCTCTGCAGTTTTTGTGGTGTTTGTCCATGTGCTGTAATTATACAGAGACAAATAGAATAAAGCACAATAACTCAATAGTCTACTTAAGTAGGATTTTGAAGTACTTGAGTTCTTCTGCTTTACGCTACATATACTAATACATCAAGCACAATTTCTGAGTATACTTCTAACATGGATAGATGTTTACTTGCACTTTTTACACTGTGGTATGGAGACCAAGGTTTGATCCTTTCCTAAACTTAAACAGATAGTTTGGATGCCGAAATCTAGCTAAACTGCAAGTGAAATGAGATTTGTGATCAGGATTTATTTTGAAAGTCTTACTGTCGTATTCTCACTGTCCAATGACAACCACTTATCTCCTAAATGTCAGCTTTTCAGCAGCTAAGAAAGCTCTGTTGAAATGCATTTTTTCAGTTGATCCAGTGACTTTATAAATGGTTTGTTTGGCATAAGAATTGTCTTAACTCACGGATGAGCACTCCCTAACTCAGTTTTATTGAAAAACTCATTATTCAAAATCACCAAAATAAGTGTTTTTTACAGGACGGCTACAATATGTATTATTATTACTGTAAACGCCCACAGGCGAGGCAAAACGTGATACTCTGTGGACCGGCGAGTCTGTACCAGGTTGGATAGGCAGGTAGTGTGCAATAGTTTTTATCAAGCCTTTTTCACTGAAAACATCTGCTTGTCGATGATGGAATTAGGGTTGAAAAGAGTGGTGAGAGTGAAACTAAACAATAAATTTACAGGTTGTAAAACCAAAACAAACAGAGCAGAGTTAATAATGGGAGTTGACTCCTTTCACATTACACCCAGTCATTTGATCGATATAAAGATATTGTTTAGCAAAGGACATGAAGACTTTTTCTACTTCTTTTTCATAATTTCTACTTTTTAAATACTAGAAGATGTGGTATCCAAATAAATGCATTGCTACAGTGAGAATAAATTGCCATCACTGACTCAACTCCACAGGGACGGCAAACTTTTGGCTGGTGTTGCTATTCAAATAACTACTTCATCAAGAAAAAGCAGCAGTTCTATAATGTGAGAAGTGAAGTTATCACATCCATCAAACACTTCTGAATCGGCCGTCTGCGCTGTGTTTTCTGTTCATGACGTTCAACCCCAAGCTGAACTCTAGAACTGTGCTTTGTTCATTTCAGCCAAATTGGACGACAGTGCACTTTCCCCAAGGGGCTCTGTCGCACTGCATGAGATTTCCACAAATTACCAAGACACAAAGCAGCCCCGTATAACAGACAGTATCAACCTCAAATGAACTTTGATGCAAATACTACAAAAAAAGAAGTCCCTCTTGGGGGACGTTACCATTTGCAGCCGTAATGTTCCACAGACCACAGAAAATGACTTGCTAAACTTGGCCAGGCCAGCTCATGGAAGCTGTGCGACGCAGACTTTAGCCCACGAGCTGTTCTTTTGCAATAAGGATAATGTTAGTCATATAACACGACATTTGCAGAGCCACCACAGTGACAGGTTTATCTAAATGAGCTAGTCGTTAAGTCTTGTTTGAACGCTGCGGCGCACTGGGCATCAGCTAATGATGGTGGAAGCAGCCGAAGGCAAGACTCGTCAGTCCAGAGGAAAGATGGTAAGAATAAGAATGGGACATATTCTCTAGGCCATCATGATATCATCAGCATATTGTCTTTCCTCCCGCAGCTCTCATTAGAACACAAACATCTTCTTTTGTTTCTCCCTTTCTATTACATATTCAAATTTGTTTTCTAGGACTAGAGCAATGCCGATATTTCAGCTCCACCGTTTTCTATTTCTGTTTTTTCTCTCTCTGCTTGTCTTCCTTATGTTCTTCTTCTTATTGTTTTGCAGTTGACATCCAGGGTCAGCCTGACCGCTGAACCATTGATCTCCTATTCAACCATCTCATAAGTTTTGACTACAGTTGATGTTTTGTTGCTCTGCTCTCCAGGAGGACTTAACTTGTGCCAAGATTGAAATGAGCTCCGGCGCACAGAGAGCATGAGTAACTAAAGGTGAAATAAAAACAATCAGAGCTTTATGGAAGGGGGAGGGAGGAGAGGAGGGTGCACAAGGGCATGCAAGATGATAGATTAAGGGATAGGAGGAGATGATCAACAAGGTGAGGGTTCAGAGGCAGAAAAAGTCACAATAGGAAGGAAAATGTTGGAGTAGGAGGAAGACAGAAGGAAAGGCAAAGGGAAAAAAAACAAGGGTTATTATAGAGTTAAATGAAGTAGAAGAAGTTGGGAATAGTGGAAGGGAATGTAGTGGTATGGGAGGAGGCAGCAGAGAGGAAAAAAATAGCCAGGAACGGGAGAAAGATGACAATGGGTTGAGAGAAGGGCACAGAAAAACCCAGGAACAATCAGAGGTCATATAACAGAGTAGCAGAGCATAGAACCACTTGTATAGCATAAAATATGATACCACTATAAGGTGCATGAAAATAAAGCAGTCATAGAAGCTACTTCTTATTGTTGATCTGTTTATCACATTCTGTGCTAGCCTCTACTATGGAAGCCCATTTCTGCCAATGTGATGAAAAAAGAAGATCCTGTGACTCCATATATTGAGAAACTTCCTCATAATAATGACGTAGTATTTCAAAATAAGTAGGAACCTTTTCAAAATAATGACTTTAGGCCCAAGTGCACTGAAAGGGTCTGACACACCTATTGGTTTAAACTGAGGTGCATCAAACTGCCCTGGCACCCCAACACCAGCCTTGTTTTGATTTTGGAGCGCCAGATGAGGACCAAAGTTGTTTTTCTCCAGCTGAAATACCTGTTTGGATTGAGCTAAAAGGAATGAACATGAGAAGGGGTGCTGATGGGTAGGCAGCACCACTGAAAACCAGGTAAAATAAAATGCAGCAGAGACGCGCAGCAGAGTGAAGGAGGGAGAGACCGAGAGGAAGCATGAAAACATGGACAGGGGTATTGATGTGATATAAAAACTTTTTTTGGATCATCAGTCCTAATGTTACTGTACAGTTCTGTGGGTTATCAGTGAAGTCTGAACTACCTCTATGGAAATGTCCCTCACTGCCCTGCATTATTATAAACTATGATGAACTGTCCAGATGCTGCCTCTCCCTCTTCATATCTTTGGTGTATGTTGGAGTTCAGCTTTCTGTGTTATATATTGTTGTAATCATGACGTTATCCTGGCTACCTTAATACAAGAAAAAAGAAGAATATCCTCATATAGACTGACCTGGAAAAAGGGTAATTTTTTTCTTCCCCCCAAAGGACAATATTTTATTAAATAAATGAATGAATAATAACACATAAAAAGCAACCTTTTCCCAAAACACTGCTGGTTCTGTGGTGCTGATATTTCAAATAAGATGCAGGCTATGCGCTATACGAGCATCAGTTGATGTGCATAAAATTTCAGTGTGTTTGGTCCTTTAAGTGTTGCAAAATTTCTCAAAATAATGATTTTCTTATGTTGAAATAATGACTTTGTTTGTCAAAATAATGGGAAACTTTCTCAAGATAATGAGTTATTTAATTCGAAACGATGACCTGGTATCTCAAAATGATGAGAAACTCAAAATAATGTAATTATTTCAAAATATTAGGCAAGTAAGTCATTATTTTGAAATACTAAGTCATTACTTCAAAAGTGTCATTTTTCACAGTGACTTGCAGGATCTTTTTTTTTTCCCATCATGCTGGTGGAGATGAGCTTCCGTACTAATTGGATTTGCTCTTTTGACTGTTTTTTTCCCCATTTTTATCTCACCTTGCTTCCCAGACTTCCCTCAACTTTTTCTTCTCATCCCCCTATTTCCAAAATTTTTAGATGTTGGGATTACACATCTGTCCCTTCCAAATTACAAACTACACCCCCTCCTCCTCCACCACCTCTAAATATGTATGCTGGACTTTAATAAGACAAAAGCCGCTTTGTCATCTCCAAAATTGCTTTCCTTATTCGTGGGATACACATTCAATCTGTCTGTAGGGTTGCCTTACATAATGGCAGTTATGTAACATAATTAAAAGTTGCTGTTTTACCATCATTGGATTACATTTGTGTGCTTTCCACTTGCCAGCCAAGCATCCTGAATCAAGAGGGGTCTTAAGCTTGTTGCAATCCGCGGTTATATTTTAATACCAGACAACAGAGGGGTAATTTGTTTGGCTTACATCACCAAATGCATCCTGTTCCATTAAATTGCAAGTGAGGGCTTTCATGTGGAATTAACTAGTTTTCTCACTGCTTACAGAAACACCACTTCAACTCCACCAGTTAATAAAAGTCACACATATAGACACATCTGGAGCCCCCTTGTTATTTTTGGACCACTGCTGTAGCACAATTATTTTTGCTGTTTTGAAATAATGGAACTTTAATAATTACATTTGATAGCTGTGGTATTGCACCAACACTTATTAAAGTTATGTGTAGAGCTCCTATTTGCAGTGCACTCTCTCCTTTTGTCCTGTACAGCAGTAAGGTGGTGCTTGTGTATTCAGTGACCATATCTGCAGCCCACAATCCACTCTTTGTGGTAATACAACTGGATTTATGTGGAACAAATTCGACCCGTTTGCGGTTTTGAATTCCTTTATTCCGAACAATGGCCCTGGCTTCAGTTTTGCTGCAGTAAGCTAGTTGGCTACACATTCAGTAAACACTGCCTAATTCTTGAAGGTCAAAGCATAAATACTCTTGGATCCAACATGGACAATATGTTTGCATGGTTCACTGTGGGGCTATTTGGATCTATTTTTTGTTCAGAAATGACTTTTTTACAGGGTGTTATGTGAATATGTGTGCTGTCAGCTGTCCTGTATTAATGTAAGCTCCAGTTGGTATGCTCAGTATTGACCTGATGCAGATACAGTGCTGCACCTGTCACAGCCACAAGGTCTGCTAAGCACCTGGTACACACACATTTACCCATATGTATGTATAGAGCTGAAGAACCTAATAGATTTATAGCTTCACCTTGGTCAGTTACATGGAGTGATTTAGTATCTATGTTGAGTGTTTTCTGTGTGTGAGTGCCTGTATATACACACTGTAAAAAAAAAATCATACAGGAATTTAGTAGAATCAACTAATCTATTTTCATCAAGGTAACTTACTGCAGTAGATTTTTTAGTTTTGAGACCAACTAAAACTCTTAAATGTTTTAAATAAACTTTTTTTAAAAAAGGTCTTGAAGACCTATCTTAAATTGAGATAATTTACCTTTCTTCTTTATATAAACTTTGAGTTTAAGAAAGTGAAGGAAAAAAAATTATTAAAAATAATTTATTTGTTATCATTTGGATGCCTGAAATTTAATAGTTTTAATTGAACATATTAAAATATCAACTATTATTGACTTTCACCTTTAACTTACTTCTTTTATAATGTTTTAAATGTGTTTCTTTTTCCCCTGTTGTTGTATTTCAATGTCCTGTGTGAAGCACCTTGAATTGCCTTGTTGCTGAAATGTGCTATACAAATAAACTTGCCTTGCCTTGCCTTGCCTTTCACCGCAATGGGTTTACTCAGTAATTTTTGAAATTCAAGTTTGGGGATTTCTGGGAAAGTAAATTATGATTAAAAAAAAAAAGATTAGTAGTTGGTAAAACTTTTTTTTTTAAACTTAAGAGTTTGAGTTTGGCTCATAATTGTATTGCAGTAAGTTGCCTTGAAATTTGTTCAGTGTTTTTGGTTTTACGATGCACTATTTATTTTTAGAACTTGAGTTTTTAGAACCCGAAGTCTTTTGACTTGAAATGATAAGTTGAATGAACTCATTAAATTAAGTTTCTAAAGAAACATGATCAGCATACATGTATGAGCAGATGTCCCAGCATGCATTGTTTTAGAGTCCATTATTTTTTTATAGTTTAAAGGAAACATATTCGGTGAAAACCTAATGTGTATCTCAAATACGATAAGATAAGTCACAGCTGTTTTCACAATAATGAAAACGCTGTAACATGATGAAAGCTAATCTTAAATTCATTCTCTACCCCCTTACACTTTTTTTAAAACAATTTAATCAAGTCACTGCGAGCAGTTCCACAGCTCTTTGTGTGAAATAAAGAACTGACGCTTCAAAGTTGGAAATGTAAAAGAAAATCAATTTTGTTTGTAAGTTCATAAGTGTGACTGGAGTAGGGTTGTCACAAGAACCGATACTACCGGTACCAATTCGATACCAACACGCAAAAAATACATCGATACCTGCTTTTTTCTGGTACCGTCAGAACCGAATATTCAACTTTTCCCTCGGCGAGCCGTGTCGATTCTTGGCAGGACTGACGGGGGCAGTATACGCGTGTGAGCAGCACAGAGCAGTCAGCGGCGCTGAAGAAGAAAACCTGCCGTCTTGGCTTCAGCAAGTGAGAGTGGAAGCACAACACGTCGGCTCGTTGACAAGACAGGTACGAAGAGTCGCGTGTGGAAATATTTTGCATTCGAGGCGGATACATACGGAGCAGTTCTAGACTCAAACAATCCGACATGCAAACAGTGCCTCAGAAGTTTGTGTTGTTGTGTCACGTTACGTTATAAATACGTTAACCCGAATATGCCTACGTTCCGTCATTTCGGCATGAGAGTCAGCTGGGGCGCAGCCGCGCAGGCTTCTAGTCTCTCGCTCAGTCGCTCCCTCATGTATATGTTTCACGTAATGTAACGATAC
>JAJHUR010136557.1:0-29165 GCA_027495735.1 Lutjanus campechanus
CAGTAGACCAAAATTACTGGTTTCTCCTGCGTAGTTTGGTTGGTTTAGAGTGGTACGACGGTTTCCCAGAAGAAAAGGGTCTCTGATGGCAAAGTAAAGCAGCGAAAATATTCAAAATATAGTGTACACTTAAACTTTTTAGTTGGACCTTATTTAAGTAGGGACACAATAACCAGTATGAAAACAGTACAAAAGGAGGAAACGTGAGTTTCATTTCATTTTAACATTACATTAACAACGTATCCAAAGTGTTCTTGTTATCCTGAAATACATGTTACCATTAGTTTTCTCTGAGACAGCCGCACTGCTGTGTTGCCAGTTATGTTCAATGATATTTGCAATGGCTAAACTCCAAAGGCTAACGTGATGTGAACATAGATCGTAGGCTACCTACCTGTTATCTGTCCTCAAAATTACAAAATGCAACCATTCCCTTTTGTCTCTCAACATGTCAGTAAATTGAAAGTGCTGCTGTTTAACTTATATTCAAAGTTCAGCAACAGAAATCACTGCATCTTTGTGTTACTTTCCAGACGTGGCAACATGCTCTCCTGAACGGGTATCAGGCATAATAAATATCTGCCTCAGTCTGAGTAATGACTGAATTTATTGTTGCCTTTATTTTTTTTTTTTTTACTGTGGTATCAAATTGGATGTTGAGAATCAAAGTCACTGGTTTTGGTCTTGACTATTGAATCTCTTAGTATTATGTCATCCCTAATTTTAATGGCTAAATTACGTTTTGTTGCTGAGCCTGTCCACAGCAGTTCATTGCTCAGCTTCTATGCTGGTTCTCCTCTGTGCTTCTACAAACTGGGGTCTTGTTAACTCCCCATCTACCGCAAGGAATACGCTGAGTACCATACAATCCCACTTCAACTAATCAGAACTATCCCTTAAACTGGGTCAAAAGGACAAAGTCAGTGTGACGCACGAGGACAATGAAAAGCACAAAGATTTCTTTTTTCCTCACGTCTCATACAAAAGCAACAACTCATTAAATGATTTAGTTGAATAAAGTTCTTTAATCCATAATGAACACATGGAGGTACTTTGATGTTTTCTACCAGATAGAATACTTAAAAGTTGTGAGGAGTAAAAGTGAAGTGAGAAGCTAAAGAAACACTTTCCCTAATTTATCTTTGCAGTTATGGTTACCCGCACTAATGGGCTTTATCAGAAATGCTGGAGAGACGAAGAATACAGAAGGCAGATGCTGTTCCGTGAACTTATAGATTCAGTTCAAGGCAAACTTCAGACGGACTCGGTGATGTCAACACTGAGCTGTAATTGGGACAAAAGGCTGCAGAAACTGTGAAGCCTGAGCAGAAATGAGAAGAGAAACTGTTCAGCTTTTCTCCCTCCTGCAAAATTGACAAAATGTTTCAATCATTTAGTTGTATACAGTTCATGAAATTCAGATGAATTTCTTTCTTTCTCTGTTTCTTTTTCCTGACACCATTTCAACACAGTTGTGTCCGACGATGTTAATTGAGTCCCTGATGCTATTAATGACTCAAATCATTTCTTCACAAATCATACTGTGAGAACTAACAAAATGTCTCTCTGGTAATGTGTTGATGTTTCTAATGTTGATTGGTGTTCTTTGGTTGCTCAGCTCAGCTGTCACGTCACAGCCCTTGACTCTTAATCCCAAATAAGGTACTATTACCATGGCAATGCAATGTGCTTTAAGCGAATAGCATAACACAGAGCATTTTGTGTTAATGGAAAATCTTGTATCATGGAAATTGTCACAAGGGACATGCACTGAATAAATGACAAGTAGAGCAGGAGAAGTTGTTTGGTAAGTCAGTGTTTCATTCAAGAAGCAATATGTAAGGCATACGTTTAAACATGAGATACCAGAGGTATATCTCTTAGTGGATGCACGTGTGAAAATATCGCGAGAAATACGAAGTCTCGCGATACATCGACGCCATGTTTACATGCTACCTCCTACATGCTACAGTTGACATTTCAGCTAAAAACATGGCGTAAATGGCGTCTTTTGTGGTTAAATTTTAATGTTGCGGCTCACGGACACTTGGATTACACCACACGAGCAGGATGGAGACATTTTGTGTTTGTTTTGTGTTGTTTTTTTTACATTTTATCCGTGGTCACCATTCACTGCCATTGTACTGGATGAGGCTGCAACCCTGTTTTCTGCTGAAACTCCAGGATTGTTTTGTGAACTGAAAATCTTCACCCATCCTCACATTGGCATAGGGGTGAGTACATATTGAGTGGATTATCATCTAGGGGTGGAATATCGCTTTAACACAAGTGCAAGAGAAGCGCAACATTATCCCTCCACTCCTATATCCCAAACATATTGCCCAGTGTTTCACTAGCGTTGGGCAATATGTTAAAATTTTCAAACCAGCCACCATCAGCCCATCAACCAGCAACTGCCAATATAATCAACCCCTTCTTAGACAGAAACATACAACCATATTCCTTCTGAATCCAAGTTTCTCCTTTTTTTAAACCAAACTAAGATAAGCTTAATTGGCTTATTGAATCATCATAAAACACATTTCAGTCAAACTAGACAGAACAACTGTAAAACTCACCAAAACTGTCCTCGTTAGTCTCTCTACTCTTCTAACAACCAACAACTCTGGATTGGTGGAAATAAATCCTTAATTCACCACTTCAGTACTGAAAGGAGAGTGAAATGTTCTTCACCCCGCTCAGTGCACTCTGCTCTGGCTAAGTGGGTGTGTACTGTGCAGCTCTTATTCTGCAGACCATTAAATTAGTCTGCCAATGTAAAGTTAAGCCCATTATCCTGAAAGCAGAGGTCCACATCTCCGAAAATACACACTGTGGAGTTGGAGTTCAGTCACTGCCTGTCTCACTGTCTAACTGTCTCACCGCCTGCCAGACTCTGTTAACTGCTCAATTCTCCTTCGAAAAGAATATTAATGATTTCTTACGACTCATAAACAATACTAACACATTTAGCAAACATTCTGCATTAACAAGCAAACAAAAACAGATGTTTTGGAACAGAATGGAAATTTTAAAGAACATACTGGCTGTAGCGTTGCTGTTGAAGAAGCCAGTATTTCAAGTTAGCATGTTTCCTTAATCTCTGATGACATATCATGATAATTTTATGATTTAGAACATCAAATATATTAGATATTTCTCCTGATAATCCTTTTTGTAAAGCTAGCAACAAGACAAACAATTGAATCTAAGGCTTCAAATGACGTGTGCAAAGAAAACTCTCTCAGGGTCAACAATTTTTGGCAAACAAACGTTGCAAATGTAAAGGATGAGTCACTATAGTATTACATAAAGTGGAAATAGAGACTTCCAAAACATGTTTTTTTATGAAACTGTCTGAAGTAAGACATTATATACCTCATACATTCTTGAGGTCGACCACGGTGTAGGATTTTGCTTCCTGTGTGTTCCACATCCTTCTTGTGGAGACAGGCGACCTGTGTATGACAGGACCTCCCTACTTCATTTGGATTAAAGCCAGCAGTGTGGCACGCATGCCACCGGTAAACACTTCACGTGTGATCTGTGAGTCGTGAAGGAGCCCGTCCTTTTCTGAGGTAATGGAAACAGAGAAGGTCTCTGCTATTTATCTGACTTTACATGTTGGCACAGAACATCACTGCTGATACTCTTGATCTCGAGCATAATTCTAGAAAGTGGAGACTATAAATGACATGCATCATCAAACAATCAGGCAGGGATGTGTGTGAACTATTTATAGGTAGGATTTATCCCTCATAAATTTTATTAACAATGTTAAACAGTTACATGTTTTGCATGATTATTTACATGACACTGAAGAAACAGCCTACACATCAAAGAAACAGCTCTCCCTTTCAACATGAATCATGTTTAACACCTGTTTGCCTTCAACAATATTCGCAAATAGAAAGTCCCTATCAATTATTCATTCTTCATATCCAGCGAGGTCTGAGGAGGAAAGCAGCGCTTTCAAACCTCAGAAAGAGAATTTATTTTCATAGCTAATAGTACATACAATCCCACCATGACACGAAAAAATACCGAGGCTAGGAGGCCTTAAAGTCCTGTTAAAGCTGCAGCGTGGCCTTCAGGGAGCCGGCTGGGGAGTGGAGGTGCTCGTTTCCAGAGGACCACTTCACTCCTCCAGATTTCTTTCTAATTAAGATAAGCAGGGGTTGGAGTAAGTCCACTTCAAAGAGGCCCCAAGGAAAACAGCAGAGTTAATCTTTAACCAGCACTCACAGCACTGAGACAGAATTTAGTGAACAATATCTGTATCTCTTATGCTCGGGTCTCTGCACCGCTGTGCAGTTCAGTGCAGAAACATTCATCATATGCTGTGAATGCATCGTAAAAGCTGCTCATAACGGGTACATGTACTTTATATTGGGACTGTATTTCTACATAATATCCATATTCTAATTAAAATCATATATATTACGAGGAATCCTACAAATTCCAGCGCTAGTCATCTTAATTCCTTCATTGAATTAAAGTGACAGTTCAGATCGTTTGAAGTGGTTTTGTATGAGGTATTTATTCATTGTCAGTGAAGTAGCTACAGTAGATGCAACAAAAGGTATTCAAGCCACTTTAAAAAAAGGTCCACCTCAAAAATATCAGTATCAGTTAAAGCATACGCAATATTTAGAATATTTTCACAACTTTACCTTGCAGTCAGGCAGCCTTTTCTGATGGAAAACCACTATTATACAAGCCAAATATCGCTCTCTTCAAACCAACCAAACTCCACCGGCGAAATCAGTCATTTTACCTCACAGAACACGGGAGTTGCTGGTCTACTGCTGCCTTGATCAGTTAGTGTGTTTGTGTTATTGTGTTTTAAACGGTTAGTTTCCAGTCACCAAAGTCACACAAAAACACAAACAAACTCACTAACAAACTAACAGATCGAAGCAGCGGTAGATAGGCAACTCCCGTGTTCTGTGAGGAAAAATTACTAATTTCGTAAATGGAGTTTGGTTGGCCTGGAGAGAGGGATATTTGCTGATTTAACAGCAGTTTCCCATCAGAAAAGGCTGTCTGACAGCACAGTAAAGCAATGAAAGTCTTCTATAGTGCACACTTAAACTGATATAGTTTCTTTTTAAGGTGGACCTTTTTTAATGAGCTAAAATAACTTTTGTTCCTGACTCTGTCCACAGCAGTTCATTGTTTAGCTTTTGCACTGGTGCCCCTCTTTGCTTCTTCTAACTGGGGGCATGCCGACTGGCATCTACCGTAGCTAATTTACTGACTATAGATAAGTATCTTGTACAACTCCACATTAAATGATCCAAACTATCCCTTTAATTGACTGCCTGCACTCTGTTTTAACACTCGTAGTGTTCGGTAGGTCTCTCTGAATGATCGTGTCGACTGTCAGCCTCTTCTATTTTAACCTCTTGATCATAAACACTCTTGTACATGACCCTTTTCACAACAACCCGTGTATAGTTCATGTCACTGCACTTCTATACAAAAGTTCTGTCCACTCACACAGAGGATGTGTGATGAGGGACAGAAGCCTTTTGAGAGGGGCCAAAGAATGTGAGAGACGGGACTGTGCCAACTTAGTGCCCCTGTCTCCTCCCTGCATACATGTTGCAGACAGCCCTTATTTGGTCACCGTCAAGCATCGTGGGGCCACGATGCCCCGTGGACCCTTGTCTGTTCATTCAGCCAGGCAGACAGACAGGCGGCCCTTTGCCCACAGAGCCAGCACCACGCTGATTAGGGAGGATAAATTGGGACCAGCCTGTGAATCCCGTTCAATAGACACAATACATCTAAAAATACTTAATGATCATATACTGCAAATGGACTCTGCGTGCCAACAGTCTCACTGATCTGCAATAACTGTAACCTACTATAGCAGTGAAACATCAAGCAACCTGCAATAGAGATGGATGAACAATTGTGCGCAGAGCCAGCAAAGTGCTCACAGACCAGAGTTTTAGTTTAGTTTTAGGTATCTGATTCACAAGGAATCCTTTCAAATGTTATTAAAACAGACCACACTGGAAGACAAAACCACAGGAGCTTTTCATTTTACCGTGTTTTTATTTAATAATAAAGGCATTAAATCTGAACACTGGTGAGGTATAACCCCTTTCCATCACTAACACATCTCTAAAAGGCTGCAGTTAAAAGACCAGTGTGTAGGATTTAGTGGCACCTAACGGTGAGCGGTCATCTCACTCTTCCCTTCCAAGTGTGTCGGAGAACCACTGGCATAAATAAAAGATGGACGCTGCAGCTCCACTTCCTCCGACTCTTCAAAAGTTAAATAAAAACATCCCCGATATGAGCGCTGCCATCTTTCACTGGCGATGTAGTGACCAACATTGGAGCTGCACTTTTGAGTTCCACTTAGCTGGCTGCGGTTACGATGGACCGCCGTGGGACCTAACTTTGGAAAAGAATTGTGAACTGCAGTCAATAGTGAGAGACAAATTACTTTTTGATCTAGTTTGAAGTGTGCCATTAATCACACATATGATGTTTGTCCATCTAAAAGATAATATTAAGTCAAGACAGTCACAGTTTGTCTTAAAACTGTTGAAGTAGAACATGGTAAAGAAAAACTACACGTGCAAAGGCCGCGTAAATGACATCATGATTTTCTCCGTCCAAAAGCTAACGTTGGCTGCTGAAGCTGTGATTCTCGTGTGTTTTTGTGCCAGGATGTAGTCACACAACAGCAGGTCTTACTTGTTCTTTCTCTTCATGGCTGTTAAAAGCACCAGGACTTGCTGGATAAAACACTTCAGGTAAGATAACGTTAAAAGAGGCAGTGATGTTGGTGTTGGTGACATGAAACTAAACAAATTATGCCAAACCTAAAAAAATAAAAGAGACTTTCTTGACTGGTAAAATTATGTTTTAAATGTGTAATTCGTGCCAAATTATTTGTCTCTGGCCATAGACTGCCGTTCATATTTTTTCCAAAGTAAGGTCCCATGGGGCACACTGGAGGGGGCATGCCTTAGCTTCTCTATTGCGGGCAGAGCACAGCTGTCGATCATGACATGAAACCCCATTTTTATAGCATCAAATAACTCATTAAAGCCAAACTGATCGGAAAAACGAATACTTGAGCAAAGCAAAGTGTGATAAGGACATGACGGTGCAAAATGACTCATAATGACTCGTGCTAAGGTAATTTAAATACACTGATTCTTATTTTCCGATGATTACACACTTATGAAAACATATTCATTATATTATCATTGTTATTATTAAAATTCTTTCTGCCAAATTCTGTCATTAAATCCCCATGGAGTTTTAGGACAAATAATATACCAACCCCCAGGAGTGGCTTCAGGAGAACTCTGTGATAGTCCTTGAATGGCTCAGCCAGAGTCTGAACCTGAACTCAAACGAATATCTCTGGGGAGAAATGAAAATGTCTGTCTGCTGACGGTCTCCATCCAACCTGACAGAGCCTGGAGAGGATCTGCAGAGGAGAATGGCAGAAAATCCCCAAATCCAGGTGTGCAAAGCTTGTCTCGTCATACCCAAGAGGACTCGAGGCTGTAATCACTGCCAAAGGTGCTTCAGCTAAGTAGTGAGTTGAAGGTCTGAATACTTATGTCAGTGTGATACCTCAGTGTTTCTTTTTATTAAATTTGCAAAAAAGTCTAGAAACCTATTTTTGTTTGTCCTTATGGGGTAGGTAATTGAATGCAGATTGATGATGATGTTTTTTTTTTTAAAATGTGACAGTTAACTAACTGAATTATCTAAATACTAAATCATCCTGCAAACGGTGAAAATTTACTTCATATGCAGGAGCATAATTTTTAAATGGAAGCCCTGCATCAAGTGTTAATGGGCACTTAATTTTCCCACATTTAATTTGTTTTGATGCATTCAAATGTTTAATCATGTGCATAACAGAATGCTCGATGGGGAGTTTTTGCACCTGCATTGGGAGCCACAAAGTCTTATGAAGCAGCTTTAAGCACCTCTTTTAAGCCAATTCACTCATATTACTTACACAATTTATTTTTAAAAAAAAACTCTGAAACTTTGTTGAAAAGTTATTGTTTTCTTAAGTGAAAAGTACAAAGTAATTGTTTAAAAAAAAACTACCTTTTTGGCTCTTCGACCTGAGCGCCAGGGCTGCTGTAAATGTGAGTGATTTTAATCCTGAGCTAGATATCACACTAATTACTGACCAGGCTGCCTCAAAGTTATTCATGGTTCCCAGAAACTCACATGGTCCCTTACTTTTCATCCAGGTCATAATTTCCCCTCAACTAAAACTTAAGCCCATGACAATGTTGCCCTGTTCTCACTCCCAACATGTCAAGTGCCTCTATGTTTCAAACTACAGCCCTTTTTTACACAGACATCCTAGAATATTGCCGCAACAAAGGCTCGCCTCTACACAGCCTTTTTCAGACTGAACCAAGTGGCGCCAGTGTAAAGCTGCCCCAGTGTGTCATTTTATACAGCACGCTGCTGTTAGGAATCAAAACAGATGTGACATATGATAACACAACAGGTGGAATAAAGGCACAACAATCCTGCCTTGGACAGGCTGTGTAAAAGGGACGTCCGATGCTGTGAGGCGCCTATCTAGCATTCTGTTTTAATGTGCCGTCAAAGTCAGGGGACGTATGAAGAGGTGGGGTGGATGGACGGGTCAAAAAACAAAAAAGACAGAAACTAAGAAATCAGATCTCATGTCCTGTGTGAAACCAAAAAACAACTTTCAGTTCTTTTTTTTAAGATGTTGTGTACATTACTTCACGTAAGTGAAGTTGAAAGCTGAAAAAAGTTCTGAAAGTTACATTACTTACATATATGAACTTATGTAAGTAACATACTTAATTCAACCCAAACAGTGAGCTTTTCCAAAACCTACCCAAGTAGTTTTGTTTACGAAGGTAGTTTTTGTGCCTTTATTTTGAAAGTCTACCCACGCGTTGCATATGTAGGCTATTATTTCTAACTTGACCTCTGAGTCCTGCACATGCAAAGGTGATGTTGGAGGGATACCTTCAGCGTCATAGTGGTTTGAAGGATAAGGCAAATGATCAAGCTGCCGTATTTGATGGATTGGGAGTGTGAATGTATTGATAATGCACAAACTTATGGTCGGATGATGAAGAATTTCCATTTAGAGCAGTGAGAGCAGATGAGGTTTCCTCTGGCACCGACTGCTGCAAAAACTTTGCACTTTAAGCACCACAAGCAGTAAGGCTCTAAGACTACAAAATTGTCACTATATTATTCCATATAAGACTTCAATATTGTCGTGTATGATGGCTGCAGTCTCTAGAGGCCATTACTGGGTCTTTAAACTTTGTTCATTTTAAATTCTGCTGTGGTACTGAGATTGTGTTTGACATTCTGTGCTGCTCCCAGGACAAGAAATGAGAGACAAAATAACTGAGCTGACTTTAAGTTTGAGAATAATCAGGAACAAATACTGCTCAAAAGAGAATCTGTGATAAAGAGTCATTTCTATAATGGAAAGTAAACTCATTCTATCGTCACAACTTAAACTAACTCTATAAAATGAGTTGTCTTTGGGCTCCATAATGTACCAGACCATACCAGCGTACTTTTCATCTCTCCAATTAAGGGAAAAGGGATATGATAATCCTGTTGAAGGAAAGAAAGCACACAGCAGAGAGGGAGAGATGGTCTAATCACCCTAAGCCTTCTATCAGCAGTAACGAGTTGGCCGTGGCTTGAAAGATTTAGAACTGTTATGATTTCACAGGCCCTAAACCCTTTTCTACCCACACATCCTTTTAGGGAACTGGTCTGCAATAAATTTGGCCGCTCGGCAAGGTCCATTCTGGCCGCTGTCGCCTCTGTGTCCACTCTGACACAGCATTGGTCACTCTGAGGCGACATTTGAGGGGCCTGAAAGAAAGGCCAAAGGCACTTCTGAACAAAAGTGCTGGGTCAGAGAGCCGTGCAAGGCTTAAAGCAAGCGAGGCTTTGCTCTCAGCAGGAAAGTTCTTTGAGATTAACATCTGAACCACGACTATAGAGGTGATTTAACCCTCAGTGCCACGTAGTCTAAATTAGGAATACAAAGGCTGGAATGACATTCTTGTTTTAAAGTTTCAATGAACACTTCGTGAATAAACATTTTCTGAAGCTTTGCTAACATATTACACCACTGCTCAGAGATCTGTTCATTTCTACAGGGACATAATTATCTTGTTATGTTGACTGTGAAAAAAAGAAACACAGTTTTGAAGGCTATTTGAGTCATATTTTCACCACTTTACGGTTGTAGAAATAAACAGCCTCAGGGAGTAATGCAGAGTAACTGACTTATATAATTAGGATACAAAAAAAGGTAGCTGTACTCCATTACAGTTAGAGGACAAAGAGGATACATTCAATTAAAATGGGGATTATTAACAGGATTAATATTTTAACATATAACAATATACTGCCATGTGCAGAGTGCACACATTACTTCACACACACACCTCATGAGTCTCACTACACCACTCTGGTCTGAATGAAATCAGCTACAGTAGTCTTACAGTCAGTTCATTATCATGGCCTCAATTGAAAAACTTCTTCTCTGGGTGGAAATGTCCACTATATTTTGTCTTTAATTCAGAAATCACATTGACAGTTCTGCCTTCAGCTGTGAAAACACTGTCATCATCCAGGGACTCGACATCTATTTCAAACAGACATTTTGCAGGTCAGACCACCTGTTGATGTTAGCTTCACAAACCAACCACTAACATTAGCTACACAGAACAATCACTTATGTTCAGTACACAGACCGACCACTGACATTAGCTGCACAGATCAACTGCTAACATTACCAACACAGACCAATCGCTAACATTAGCTAGCTGCACAGAACAATGACTTAGGTTTGTTACATAGACCAACTACTAACATTAGCTACAAAGACTAACCGCTAATGTTAGCTACACAGAAATCCAGTTAGTTTGCTAAACTGTCAATACTACTACTGAAAAATATTTTGGGATGGTAGTGATTCTGGTGATTAGGGTGGTTTGTGGGTAAAAATACAAGCCTCAGAATAACTTTATGGTGGCAGTTTACTTCATGTTTGACTGAGAGGAGCGAATACTATCTACCAAAGTACATTTGAAATGTGCATAATTACTGCTGTTAATCTAAATGCACATCTGTGCATAGCAAAGGAAGGGATTGATAAATCTACAAATAACTATAAATCATTATTTGGGGCTAAAAAATTTCACTGTATTTTGTATTGAGGTACTACAAAAGTAGCCTAAGTATTCTGTTTACATTACTTTAATATGTTTACTCAAAATGTTTTTTAACAGATACTTAGACACTGTTTTGTATTTAGTTTATGTTTTGTGTACCATTTCTCCAGAGCTTGCAGGCTTTGTCGTGATTTGGCTTGGTCTGCATTGTTAGTCTAGAAATAGCAGTAACTTAGCTGCATGTGGCATTGTTTTGTTTGGTGTTGAATAAGGAAAGAGACAAGACAAGCTGTTTTGAGCGAGAGACTTATTTTTTTTATTATTCTGTTTGTTTCACACTACAAATCTGCAACTAGAATTGCTTAAATTAGACTTAAACTGAGAAAAAAAAGTGTTTTGTGTTTTTAATTTATTCATCAATTGTTCATCATGTTCAACTGTCTGTTAAGGAAAATGCACTAACTTTGCAGCCCTACTTGGAAATAAACCACACAAATGGTTATATTCTTCCGTTTGTTCAGCCTCATGCAGGCAAAACCAGACAATAAGACGGACAAACTATTACTTCAGCTGCTCTGAGTCAATACATAATGGTGATGGATGGATGAGCACAGAAGCTGAAAAGCTCTTGAGAGCAAGAGATTTTGAAAATGCTGCACCATTCACCAACATCCACAGAAAGTCATTCAAGGTAAAGCACTTAACTTATTAGTTTGTGATTTAAATGTTCCTTCTGTGAATCAGAAAATGTGCCTCAGTGTTCTTATAAATGTCGTCCTCCAGGTTTGACTGACAGTAAGAAACCTTTTAAGCAAAATAACATCCTTCATGCTGTTCCCACACTTTCTGTTTCTGATTCCAGATTGCAGCAGAAGGTTGTTGTGGAAACTGCTACGTGACTTTCTTCCTGGGTCACAAAGTAGGGCCACCCTCGCCTGTGAGGAATTCCCAGAGCTCTTATTTCAGATGGGGCTCCTTTATTTGTGGCACAGGGGAGAAATGTGTCAGAGGAAATACTGTACAATGATTGTAGGGGAAGGTCACTCCTGTCCTGGGAGTCTGCTGCTTCACGCTCTAGTGTCCGCACACAATGCCACAAATGACGTCATTTGTCATCCGTTACAAAAAACACTTCACACAAAAGCCGCATGTCGATTCTGGAGGTTATTTTTTTGTTTAAGTTACTGGGGAACATTTCAAATTAGTTTGCTAAAGTCAGCGAGTACTTGTGGAAAAAACTCCAAACTGCAGATAAACAACTCAACAGAGTGCCCTTTGGATATTTGCTGGGGTCACTACTTCTCCCTGTGCAGAAATTGCTGGCATCACATACATGCAAACATCCTGGGTTTTTAAGTATAATCCTATTAGCCTCGCCTGGAAATATTAGTTGAAACAGAATCTTTCCAAACACATTAAGGATTAGTGAGTGGCCCAACTCTGGATGCACCACTCTGCAGAAGATCTGCTCCGTCGCGGCTTGCTGATTTCCAACCGGGGGCACAGGGTGTCCCGCCAAGCACCCAAGGTCAGGACTTATCCCTGATCATGGCTACATCATTAGGCCTGGAAAACAGGCTGTTCAGACTTGGGTGGGCACAAGTTATTCTGAAGTATTTCCTTCGTTTCGATTAAACTATAATCATTAACGAGATCATTGGAAAGATTAAGAACAAATTCTCAACTCCGCATTAAAACTCTAGCCTTTGGTACATGTGAAGAATTTACAACTCCACAAAAATATTAATGCTGCACTTTTGTTTTTGTTCCCATTTTTCACGAGTTGAAGTAAAAAATCAAATTATTTTGCTCAAAATTTCTTCAGACAAATTTGTTAAAATCCATCTAAGTGAGCACTTCTCCTTTCCCAAGTTAACACATCCATCTGACAGATGTTGCGTGACAGATGCATATAGAGATGCTGGTTAAACAGCAGCTGTCCCTTGCCCTGCTCACAATAAATGGCCACTTTAAAATGTGCAGTTTGATCTTGACAAAAACATTTATTAGGCATTGAAGTACGGCTATTTTACATAAGGCTACAAAAGGCAAAATATCCTGACCAGTGTTGAGGCTAAAAACATAAAGTAGAGCAACATAACGCATTAGTTTTGCAATTCAAGTACTCCATTATTTAATTACATTTTCAAACAGGCAGTCTGTTCCGTCACGATTTTACTGTAATTTCACCACCGTAAGAAGTACCACCATCTGCACCTGCTACTTGAGGACACTCTGAGGTTGACTTTTTTTTTTCATTTGACATAGAGGACAGAGCATCTCTAGTCAGGTCTCGAGATGGATGCATGAGCAAACTCCCCATTATCAAAACTTTTTTCAAGTCAATACTCCAGTGCCTGCAGGCTAGTGCGTCTGTGAGGAGGCTTTTTATCCTTAGAAGTCTCATCAGTGGATCCGACTATTTGACACACGTGTTGGAAAAACTTCCCCTGCCTTATTAAAGAGTAAACTACAGAGAACAATGGTTGGGTGAGTTTACATGATTTGAGAAGTCTGTGTACTTACTGTACTGTATAGTTTGTTAGCAGAAGTGTTTTGAGAAGCTTACAGGTTCATTAGCAGCATATTGAAACATAATGTAGTATAGGCTATAGGAGCCAGTGTTTTATTGTTTTCATAGAGGCGGCTGTGTAATATGCCACTGCCAAGTCCACTGTCAGATCGTCAGGACAATATAACCAACATGCACAAGGAATGTAAAGTGGTTTTCATCTCTGCTAACGCAGAAGCACTCTAACAACTTTTTAATGGCAGTCATCTTGTAAAATAACAAGATACTTTTATACTTTTGCCTTTATTGGTTGGGTCATTTAAGTTTAGGCATGAGGAGTCATTGGTCAGGGTCAGGATAAGAATATCTGGGTAAGCCAATCAGAGGCAGAGTAGGGCGGGTCATGACTTTGCCTTTCGGGGAAGGTAAAAAAAAATCTGTATCTGCAGCCCTATGTGAAATAGCCAAATAAATCAGAGCTGCAACAATTAATCAGTGAGTTGATTTTTAATCAGTTATTAAATTAATCACCAACTATTTTGATCAATTCATTGGTTTGAGTGATTTTTTAAAGAAAACAGTCAAAATTCTCCAATACATCTTTAATGTTAATGTTTTCTGCTTTCTTTACTCATTAATGACAGTAAACTGAATATCTTTGTGTTGTGGACTAAACAAGACATTTGAGGATGTCATCTCGGGCTCTGGGAAACAATGATCAACACTTTTTCACCATTTTCTGACATTTCATGGACCAAACAACTCGTCGGTTAATCAAGAAGCTAATCGACAGATTAATCAACAATGGAAATAATCATTAGTTGCAGCCCTAGAATAAATGTCTTCCTTTCAAGATCAATCTGCACATTTCAGAGTGGCCTTTTATTATGACCAGTCCAACACACACCTGTGCAATTATCTGCTATGTTAATCAGCATCTTTATATCTCACAGCTGTCAGGTGGATGGATTATCTTGGCAACGGAGAAGCACTCACTAGCACGGATTTCAACACATTTGTAAGCAAAATTTGAGAGCAATAAGCCATTTCTGTGCCCAGAGAAAGTCTTAGGTCTTTTACTTCAACTCATGAATAATGAGAGCAAAAACAAAAGTGCTGCATTTATATTTTTGATGAGTATAATTACACTGAAATTCAGTCATTCAACATCTTTTGTTGTCTGGCCTTGTTCAGCAGAATAATGACTACAGCACCAGAAATGATGAAAAGTCTAATTCTCCCGTATCTCTGTATAAGCGAGTAAGTAAATCAATTATCCGACGCTGAGTTTCGGAACCCATCCAAAAGAGCTATAAAAGTCGTAGCTCAGGGCTTTGTTTTCGATTGTGTAGGTGAGGTCAGACAAAGTATTCCTTGATTGCCCTTGAATGGCATTCCTGTCTGTCAAAGAGGATGCAGCCTCAAGTGTCTTAATTAACAGTCAGCCACACGGTTTAGGGAGCAAAAGCCTGAACTCTCAATAGCGGGGGAAATAACAACAAAAGGCTGAATTAGCAGCTGCAGGGCTTTCCTCTGCATGCACATATAAAGGTCATTGTGGATTTAAAATCAAGAGTTTCTCGCTCATTATCAGTCAATTACGTACAGTATGAATGCCCTGACAGCCGCAAGGCCAACCTGAAAAAGGATAAAGTAAGATACATTAGGGGAAACCTGCAAAGCATTACTTTCTGAACAGTAAGTTGTCAAGGAATTACATTCTTTACTCCTTTTGGACTATATTTGTTCATTTTCCTGACAACTTTTTACTTTTACTCACTACATTTTAGCACAAATATCTGTACTCCTTACATTTAACAAGCTTCTTACTTTAGTTTTAATGTATTTTTAGGGGAATTACTCATTATTTTTATTTTACATCATTGGGCGCCGCCTTCCCAACATCAAGATTGGTTTCAGCCTCAATAGACTGGATAGTATCAGTGCATATCTCACATGATAGACGTAACAAAACAAAAAAAGATGGAACATAAAATCTAAAATCTAAAAGACATAACATGACAAAATGATGTAAAAGACGTAACATGACAAAAACGATATAAATGACAAGACAGAGAGGGAGACTCGACTGTCTGTACTTTTTCACTTTTACTTGAATAAATAAAATGAATCAGAACTTCTACTTTCACCAGTCTTTTTTTTTTATACAAGTGTCTGTACTTCTACTGGAGTAAAGAATGTGTGTACTTTTGCCACCTCTGCATGTCACACACTTCCTGACTGAAGAGATGAGCTCATGGAGACAAAAATCTGTCTCCGCCCCAGGAGCTGAAAGGCTCGCATTGTTACAAGTGCATGTGTTAAATTGTACCTCAACTCTCCAATGCCGCTGGTGACTGAATAGAAAAAGAACAGAGGTAGAGAAATAACAAGGCGATACAAGGGGGAGTGTGAAAATGTGAGAGAAAACAAAGCAACATAAGGACGCAGGATGAAGGGACTTGACAAAGAGAGGGGGACGTGCTTTTTCTTGACCCTTGAATGCACAGTGTTTGCTCTCTTGTCAGACCGAATAATGGTGGACTGTTTGCTGAAAGCAGCAGTGTGAGGCCACAGAATATAAAACCCCATCCCGGTCCCACAGACTCACGAGCTCCATACTAATAGAGCCGGCTGTTTGTCGGGGCTGTTCTCAGAGCCGGCTTCCATTGGTTTCATTTATAACAGCATGTTTCAGCTGCATTTCACAGTTGTTACTTGCAAATCCTCACATGTTAAAGGCTTTTTGCCAGAGAGGAAAGCGCTCCCTGAAAAGCTGAAATGGTAATTCTTAAAGAAGTGTTAAATGACTCTTGGTTTTTTTGTTTATGACTGGTGAAAAGGGGCCTTCAAGTAGAACTGTGCAAACCTGCACGCTACAGATAAGCATGCTAGTCTGCATTCATGAAACGAGGGGGAGAAAATGTCTAAGGATTTAGTGTTGTTATTGTCTGCTTCTTGTAATATTGGACTGAAGATTAGTCTGTGCAGTGGAACAAACCCAGGGTTCAAAAATATGTACAGGTATGTTAAAAGAGGATTACTTCTAAGGATGCTTGAAATTTTTCATTTAGACACTGCAAGTATTTTTCCCTGCATTTGAATAATTGCAAAAATGAATGGCTTTGTTGGAGAGTGTGAATTTTATGTTGGTAAAATCTCAAAGAACTTTTGATGCAAAGTCAGACACAGTCCTGTTGTTGCATTGATGAATTCTGTTATATCATTCACAAACTTATTTGTGTTTTTTTTTTTTTTTTTTTTTTTTTTAGAGTGGTGTTGAAGTTTGCCATCAGAAAGTACAACCTTTTTTAGTTATTAAGCCAAGGGCTCCCAAACTTTTTTCATGTCAAGGACTCACCAAATTATAACCTGAGTCTTTTGATGCTGTTCTTAGTTTTGAAAATCACTCTCAGAGAATGGTTCATGCGTTCTCCTCAAGCACATTAAGACTACTGGAATGCATTTTTTTGCTGGCATTATCCAAACAATCCATAGGATGGCTCCAGCTCATTCAAAATGCAGCACTGTAAGAGTCTGAACATATTACTTAAGTACTAAAATCACTTCGTTGGCTCCCGGTACAATACAGATTTTCAAAATCTTTAAAATAGTCTATAAAGCACTTAATGGTTTGGCACTTCGGTACATTTCTGTCTTGCTCACTGATCATAATTGGATCAGACCTCTTAGGTTGTCAGGCGGAGGTCTTCTAGCTGTACCCAGAATTAGATCCATGTCTGGTGAGGAAGCCTTCAGTTACTGTGGTCCTGTTCTCTGGACGTTTCCACTTTCAAAAGCAATCTCACAACTTTTCTAAATTGCCATTTAGGTTTGAGGATAATAAAGTCAATCAGTGATCAAAATTATTTCACTATGAATTAGAATCAATCAAAACAGCCAACCACATTTCTTCCCTTGCTGTTCCAACATCCAAAAAGCGTGATAAAAGTTAAATTATTCTGTTCGTGCTTTTGCTGGGGTCCCCATTCAACCCACTCAAGGACCCTTGTTGCAATTATATAAGCAGTTATCTTTGCAATTTAAAACAAAGTCCATCCACACATAGCACTATGCCAGAATGAATGTAAGTTACACTGCTTCAGTGGTTGAACTGATAAAACATAGTGCTATACATGCTGTACTGTTACGATTAAAGTTATTAAATTATTAGTTGCTTATACACAAAAGTGTGGATTCGAGTCACATGACTTGGACTCGAGTCACAATTTGATGACTTAAGAGTCGACTTGACAAAATCAGAAATGATTTGCAACTCCCCTTGGACTGATCACTCATGGCTCTGCATGCTTATAACATACCTATTATGTAATATAAAGCACAGGTACCCCATCAGTCAGACCAGGCCTAATGTTGATGTTACAGTAGCTTGATGTAACACAGGTCTTCTGCTACAGTTAATGTTGTTTTTCAAAGGACTAGTGTGTAGGATTTAGTGGCTTCTAGTGGTGAGTTTGCAGAACACCTCGTCTCACCCTCCACTTCCAAGCTAGTAGGATAAAACTCTGGTGGCCACGAAACACAAAATTCGGGGCTATTAAATGAGTGGTGAAATATGGCAGGTTCCATATAGATATAAACAACTCATTCTACGGTAAATGAAACACAATGTTTCTTATTTTCAGGTAATTATACACACTAATGAAAAATTACTTGAATATTATATTCAATTCCTGCAAATAAATCCCAATAAATCACACACACTGGGCCTTTAAGTGATTAAAGCATTAAAAAGCAGCAGTGCTCACTGGTTGAAGCTCACTGATACAGACAGGAAGAAATAATATTTATAATAGTCTCCAAACAAATCTAACACTTTGAAAATTAACACGGAACTATATAATATGTGTGAGAAAAACTCAACAAAAACTAAACCTCAAAAAGCTGCTCTCTGTGTCGGGCTGCCGTTCAGAGACAGCGGGCGTTCAAAGCTAACACAAAGATGCAGAGCCTGGTGTAAGGAGCACAACACCTGGACCCCGAGGAACGAAATAAAATAATGAGATGTGATGAGCTCTATTTCACAGACACAGAAAAACTATTAGATCTGAAGGACGAAAGCTAAATGTCAAAAGGGATGAACATGAGAGGCGGCATGCGGAAATCGCATTGATGCCTTCAGCTCCATCTGTGACACTTTAACTCACACACACTGAATGCCCTTTAAAATATTATCAACTCTCTGTAGAAGGTGCAAATTAAATCTTTTAGCTGACTATCCCAAAGCTATCACAGGGCCTCAATAGCACTAAATGTTCCTGTAATGAAACACAATGTTCTGGAAGGAAAAAAAACTGTTCTTGCATATGACTCATTGACCAGTGATAACCTTTAAAATCTCACAGTGCAATTTTATGGTAATTGTAATAGCTTCAGCCAATTACTTGGGGATTTAGGGAGCTAAATGTAACTGTATCAGATTGCCCAGTTGTCTAGACCTGCAGCCTGTGGCCTATCTTTGTTTCCCTCTTCCCATTTGCTAATATGTAACTCTTCACTCCAAGCCCATGTCCTGGAAGACCAAGATAAGCCCAGGCATGGTCGAGTTAATTTCAGGCAGCAAGACATGCCTCAGTAACCTTCATGGGGGAAGGGTTGATCTGAACTCTGGAAATTTCCCACGTTTTTGACATGTTTTACATTTTTTATGTTCCTCAAAAGCCCCCACTCATAAAAAAAAAAAATTTTTTAAAAATGTCTATTTGCCAGGCAGCCAGTTGGGACGCTGTGTAAAACTCAAATAAAAACAAAATTAAATGATCTGCAAATCCTTTTCAACCTATATTCAATTGAATACAGTACAAAGACATGGTATTTCATTTTGAACGGATGACTTTGATACTGGTTGGACTGACAGAAAATGGAAAAGTGTGCTGTGGTCTGACGAGTCAAATTGTTTTCAGAAATCATGCATGTTTTGTCTTCTGGGGAAAAGAGGAAAAGGACCATCAAGATTGTTACCAGTGCAAAATCCAAAAGTTAGCCTCTGTGATGGTGTGGTGGTGTGTTAGTCCCCATGGCATCATGGGTAGCTGTCGCATCTGTGAAGGCCCCATTAATGCTGAAAGGTACACACAGGTTTTGGAGCAACATATGCTGCCATCCAGACGTCTTTTTCAGACGTCCCTGCTTATTTCAGCAAGACAATGTCAAGATACATTCTGCACGTTAGTGGACTAGACTGACGTGCCTGCAGTCCAGACATGCCTCTCAGTGAAAATGTGTGGTGTATTATGAAGCAAAAGATACAACAACAGGGACCCTGAACCCTGCTGAGTAACTGAAATTGTGCATCAGGCAAGAATGGGAAAGAATTTTACTTTCAGAACCCAGAAAAAAAAAATTGTTCTCATTTCCCAAATGCTTGATATGTCTTAAAACGAAAGATGATGGAACACAGTGGTAAACACATCCTGTCCAGTCTTTTTGTAATGTGTTGCAGGAATCAAATTCAGAATGAGTGCAAAGTTAATCAGTCTGAACAGTAAATATCTTGTTAAAATATCTATGTTTTTAAAAAGAGAGAATTTAGGAGAGTCAAACATTCATTAAAACAACAAACTACTTCTAATCTAGGATTATAGGGGTGTTTTTTCCCTCCAACTTTGGTACATAATGTTTCTTTTTACAATTGTGAACACGAATAAAGTCATAAATCATAAAATGTGCATATGTCAGGAGATGAAACATGCTAAGTTGAAAAACACTTCTCTGACAACAACGCTACAGTCAACATTTTATCCTTTGAAATTTCTCTTGGAACGTCTGTTTTTGTTTGTCGGTTTCACATTTATTAGAGCTCAGATTGAGGCACAATGTTTGTTGAATGATTAAGTGCCTGTTTATGACTCATAAGAAGTCATTAATGATCTTTTAGAACGAATGGATGTTTAAAACTGTTAAACTGAGCAATGTGTTAAAGGACTCTGGCAGGCAGTGAGACACAATCACTGAACTCAACTCCAGAATTTGTATTTTCAGAGCAGTGGGCTTTTGTTTTTAGGCTAACGGATTTAGATTTATATTAACAGACAATTGACAGTTATAAACCACTGATCAACTTACAGTGTCGTACTTGTCATCACTTGTCATTGTCAAAGAATAATGTTAAAAAGGGATATAAGCTATTTAATATACCGTCTGTGTCCCAAATTTGATATTTGGACAGCTGTACTCATTTTTGAATGCTAGGGTCTTACATATTTCTCCTTTAAATTCATAACTTAGCAGGTCTGACAGGATATTTGCACATCCAGCCCCTAGGCACTTTACTTTTTTCAGGTTTGGCCCTTCTAAAAAAGTAATTGAATAGCCCCGCCATCAACTAATAAAGAGTAAGGCAAACATCAAAATAATTTCTATTCATATGTAGACGAGGCTGCACACCTACCACATTAGAACCCTCACAACTTGTCAACACAGGCGGTGTTTGGAGAGTGAAGTGCACATCAGCACATCCATGCAATCGCTGCAGGCGACAGGAAGCAGCTTGACGCCTTGCCCCCACCAACCCTGGGACCAACAGAGCACTTCTATCTTTCATCTCCTCTGACTGCTCTTCCCTCCCATTTCTCGGCTAGATGACTCCTCGTATCCAGCCTATCAGGCTCCACTTATGAAGGCAAGCAGGTGGTGGAGGAGGAGGTGGTGGTGGTGAGAGGGGAGCCTGATCCACACACAGAATCCCCAAAGGGCTTTATCCACACCTTTTATGAGATGAGAGCCCTGCTACTCTCAAGACATTCTCCGACCGTGTTCATAGGGAGTGTATAAAATGCAAACCTTCTCCAGAGAGTTTGCTTCAAACTCTGTTACATTTCCAGTTCCCCTCTACTGTATTTTCTTGGCATACTGAAACGCTGATGATATCAGAATGAAAGAAGCTGCTGTTTTTCCTGGACTACATCATCGTGGTCTAATCAAAAGAGACAACAGCTTGAAATCAAAGACAAAGCAGTTATCAATTAAACTGTGGTTGATGCCCAGCATCTTGATGCAACATTTGAACAGTGCCAGCTTCATCTCTGATTATAGGATCAGGCAGCTGGCCCTGAGATGGATAGATGCTGGATGCCACTGTGGATGTTTGTGCATAAAAAGTGTGCACAAAGGAGGTGTACCCTGAAACCCAGGCTCAGCTGGAGAGAGCTGTGACACTACAGCCTTAGCCCAGCTGTCAGAGGCTTATCATGCAGCAGGGCTGAGAGGAGCAGCTCCGGCCCACTGCTGGGATTCAGGGGCCAAAAACACATTATCCAGAGTGATTTTGCAAAATGGAACAAAAGCTCTGCGTCTGTGAAAAGAGAGATGTCACAGCAGCGACTGTAGCATCCCTGGCTCTCAGAGTTCTCACTGTTTTCTGGGAACATCAGATTTGTCAAAACACGGTCTCATTAAATCGTTTGATATGTTACGGCCAAAAATGAAACAAGACACAAATGGGACGCTCCCCATAAGAGAATGAGATTTTAATTTGGCTTTCATTATGGATGTGAAACGATTTATTTTGCTGAATATTTCAGTTTTCCATTCCATTTACACCCTTTTTTTAATCTTCTGTTGCCAGTGCTAGAAAGCTATGCATAAAATGCATGCATTCATCAGGTTTTCAGGAGCTGATGGGACTCCTGACTGCCAAACCTGATAACACAAACTTCAGCCTGCAAGCGTTTTCCACAAAAGAGGGATTTTCTACAAACTCAGTGCTTGAACAACCCCAGTTCTGCTAGACTGATATCCTAAGGCAGGTATGACGACACATATCATCATCCAGGGAACAAGCCTGGGCCTGGGGTTTCTATACTTTTGGGAATTTGCCTTTGCTTTGTTAACCTCGGCTCCACACTCCTACTTTGGCAGCATATTAAGAGAGGAGGGGAATCATCAAGCAGGGTTTCCCTTCTGTTTTTCCAGAGGGAAAATGAGGGCACATCAGTGTGAAAGGGTCGTAGAAGCTTTACACTCAAATTCTATGTGATATATAATCACTCCCAGAATGAAAAATACAACATAAAACATTCCTGTTGCTCTTCTTAATCATTACTTATCCTTAAAGGAATAGTTTGGAGTACTGGCACAGAAGCCAAACAATGAACTGCTGTTAACGGGGCCAGCAACAAAAGGTATTTTAGCCACTTAAAAAGGTCCACTAAAAAAAAAATCAACATCAGTTTAAGGGTACACTATATTTAGAATATTTTCACCACTTTATTATACTTTGCTTAGCCTTTTCTGATGGGAAACTGCCATTGTACAAACCAAACTCCATAGGCAAAATTTGTGATTTTACCTTGCAGAACATGGGAGTTGCTGACAGTTTTTTTGTGGTATTTTGTGGCTTTGGTGATTTCGAATATCCTTTTATAACACCAAAGTCACAAAATAACGCAAACAAAATAATAGATCAAGGCAACAGTATTCCAGCAACTCCCTTGTTCTGCACAGTAAAATTACTGATTTTTGCTATGGAGTTTGGTTGATTTGGAGGGAGCAATATTTGGCTTACACAACAGTGGATTCCCATTGGAAAAGGCTGTCTGATAGCAAAGCAAAGTGGTGAAAATATTCCAAATATAGCTTACCCTTAAAATGATATTGATTCTTTTAATCCAAACTATCCCTTTAATGCATTTATGGCTCTCTTTTTCCGTCCCAGCAGACACATCTAAGACAGCAGAAGATGCTTTTCTGACTAAACATGGACTGATGAGCAGTAATCTGCACTAGAGAGAGAAAAAGAAGCATGAAACTAAGAGACATCTGCTGATAGTAATCCAACAAATTTGAGCCAAGGACACCCAAGGAAAAAGTAGAAAAAGCCTTCACTCACAAAATCAATGCCAAACTCATAATATTACAATGAAACCTCTCAACTTGTTCTGGCTTACTTGCCATGTAGAATGAGCCAATCATTAATATTGGCTTTTAAATCCTTTTTAAGAAGAATTATACTGGCTGAAGTCTGTTAGATCACAATGAACGTTTCATCCCCTTGGCGATGAACGCAGGTTCTTCACTTTGTCACTGCAGCTCTATCCAGATATGCTTTTACTTTGCTTTCACTTTTGTCGTCTCTGCTCTTCAGTGTGTTTGGGTACCATTCATATTTGAATCGATCCAGTGCCAGTGGCTGGAATTCAGTACCAGTACCCAATGCTACCTTTTCTCGGTCCTTTACTCTCTGTAAAATACAAGTCCAAGCTATCCATTTCAATGTTGTTACAAATTTAGAACATTTCATTATTTATTTAGAACATTTTAAGCAACACACAAAATAAAATCCCTCACTAATGCCCTCATTTAGTTTGTTGTTTATGTCTCGGAGGAAGCACGTGTGCCATCCTTCGTGTTATACTGTTGTTGTCATTATTCCTGCATTACAAATTGTAATATTTCCCTATTAATAGTATGCAATGTACAAATACTTTTGTCATACTAAAGTTTGAGATAAAACTTCTATTTTAGTGTACTAAATATAATCTTGGTAAGGAATTTCAGATGCTACCAGTAGCTGAGTGTTGGATAACACTAGTAAAAATGCTGAGCCAACCTTAACCAAGACGGTGAAAATAGCCCAGTTATCTCCAACAACAACAAGATGTCGATGAAGTTGTTGATGCCTCACTTAAAGTTTTATTGTCCATGGATGGTTAAGTTAAAGTTTTTTGCTGCTAGCTAACATTAGCTGCAGCTGCTGTAGGAGACTTGGCTTTCAGGCTAAACATTGCACGCTCTTACGCTTCAGATATATTTTGTGCTTGTTTAGACGTGTTATCCTTGCCAGGTTTATATCTTGCATTAAAAATACTGCAGTGTGTGTTTGAGTCAAGTTTTGAAAAATTTAACCACACTTGGAACTGCTTTCAGCAAACTATTGCCTTGACTCACTGTGCCTGGAACAGGCTGCAGGGGCAACTCGCTCTCTATTTCTCTTTATTCACCTTATTTACACAGCGGCCATTTTCCTTTATTGTCACACTCAGGGAGAGAAGCTCAAATGTTGTCCTGTGTTGCAGTTTGCAGGTCATATTAATTAATTAATTATCATTTCACCACCTCCTAATTGATAAACAACTAAAAAAGACAATGGAGAATAAAAATGTGGAAAGATATCAGGCTATATTTCAAGATGACCCAACATATTTGATAACCCATGAGCTATCGTAGCTAACATTAGCATTTAGCCACTTCCTAGCTATTGATAACCGTTTGATTGTGTTACACAATATGATAGGAAAGGCGTAAAGGTTTTTATCCTGAAACATCAATGCATATTTGGGAAACATTCATTTACTGCTAAGCCTGAAAGTAAAACACACTGGAATCAAGTTTGTAATGTAATGTTAGCTAGCTATCTTGCTGTCTCTTATTGCAACATCAGAAAAGGTTGGATTAAGTCAATTATGTGACATTTAACTCAAAGGAATACATATTTATGACACAAAAGTTTGTTTCAAGAGAAAAATAAATTTGCAGATACACCTTGTTATTTTGTGATGAATAGAGGAGACTGGTGCTGGGTAATAAACACTGCAAATATAACTGCATTGCAGACTGGTGAGAAAATTAAGGCTCAAAGTTAGCGACTAAGGACATACGGGACCAGTGAGCCACGTAAATCACTCTCCATCTAAAGAGATTATCCTAAATTCTCTCTGTAATTCAGTTTTCATCCCCAAAGTGAAGCAGCTGTTACCCAGGAATAGCTCCTCTAATCATCTCCCAGATGTTTTCTCACAAAATATTTTTCCATAATAATAAAATGACTACCTAATATTTTATTAGCTGCAGCACAGATGGACAGTGTGGAAAATATAACACCCGAAAAACTCTTTAAAACACAACAACTGGACCAGCTATGTAATTTACTGAAGCTTATAACATAGTTTATGCATATGATTCATACTCGCAGATCCCAAGGACAGAGGAATGTTATACCTTGCAAGGAAAGTATAGGGGAGACAATTTCATTAATAAGAGGGTAGGAACGCACAGAGAAACTGCAGAGTCATCACCTGCGCTGTGACAGGGATATTATAGCATACACAAAGTTCATATTAACCTCACAAATGCATGTGAGTGCATGTTTCCCCTTACTTTTGTTGTGCTGTAGCACGCTATGGGGAGAAAGATAATCCCTCGAAACCTGGGATTAGGCAGGAGGGCAAGACACGGGAGATGGATTCAAGTATGCACTCAGTGTCACAAGCGATTACACACCGATAACACGGAAGATGCAGAAGATCTACACAGCAGATGTTACTGCAGGCCGAAATGGTTCGGAGGATTTATTAGGCCGAGGTACTCACAGTGACCTGAACTTATTCTGTTACACCGAGCAGAAATAACAAACAAAACACGCATGTCGAGGTGGGTGCTGCAGTGGAACATTCCTCTCTGCACTCTTAGAAATAAAGGTGCTAACTAGAACCAAAATGGGTTTTTCAGCTTGTCCCCATAGGAGACCACTTTTGATCCATGTTAGAACCTTTTATAAAGGTTCCACTTCGAACGCTTTCAGTTACCTACCTACACTGCTTATAATCCATCAGAAATTACCTAGACCCATCTGTGAAAGGTCCACCCAGAACCCCATATGAGAGGTTCTACAGAGAACCTTTATATAGTTTATGAAAATTTACAATTTCTTTTAGCACACACTTTTATCCAGTGACGTACACCTGAGAGCTGATACAGCACAAGAAAGGATCTAGTCAGGAGAGAACAACATGTGCCATGGAACAAAGTTCAAGTATGATAGAACATAGGTGCCTGCAGGCAGTGCCGGTTCCACCCAAAACCCTCACTTAAGGCTCTAACCAGAACCTTTCCACCTTCTAAGAGTGCCAACAAGAACCCACCGAGTGGGCTCTACCAAGAACCTTTTTATATTAAATCTAGAACCCAACCAGGATTTTCTACTGTGTAGACAACCTTTTTATATTCCAATGTAAAAATTTATCTAGAACGCGCTGAGGACATTCTACAGACAACTATTTTATATTTCGAGGGTTTTGTCCAGACCCCACACACGGGTTCTACCGAGAACCTTTCTGTGTTAAACGTTGACAAACACTAGATGAAAGAGTTGTTAAAAGATTTACGCCATCCTTGAGGAACTCTTTCTTCTAAAACAGGTACTTTGGATGAAAAGGGTTCTTAATGGAACCCTTAGTCATTTGTTCAAAAAAGAGTTCTTCTGAAGCAAGTGGTTCTGGGTAGAACCTCAGCGCTTCAGGAAGAAATCTTTCGTAACCTTTATCCCTTAGAGTGTGTTTCAAAGGCTGCCGTGTAAGAAAAAATGTTCCAGTGAGGAATTTGCGGCGTGTTGTGCAGACCCATTCCACTACAAATCTGAATTATTGATTTTCATACTCGATGCACTTCACATACTAAACAAGTCTCGCTAGTCAAATGAGAAACTTTGGACAGAGCGCTGAAGTCTGACCTTCAGAAGTCGCACAGTTTTATGAACTGAACAATCAATGATCTTTTTCTGCCTCTTTGTAGCTGAGTGAGAGGAAAAAATGAGCTGGTATTGAGTGCCTGGGAGGAAAAACAAAGGCCACAGCGGTGTGTCTGTCAGTCGGAACATCCCTGATGCTGACTGACTGGCTGCAGGCAGACAGGAGGGATTCAGCTCCACAAACAACCGCTCGGGAATGCCGGGGCTTGTGTGTGTGTGTGCTCAGGTAAGCTCACCTGAATGCAGGAGACAAGGGGAGGGCTGGAGTCCGACGAAACACAGCAATTAACTGACTTAGACTGACAGGAGCAGTCCCCTCCCCACACCCACCACACACACACACACACAAACATCCAGATACCGATCTCGTTCTAATACAAGACACTTTCTAAGTAATTAAAGAGGTTTCTAGCCCACCCCTCTACTTTGCTGTCCAGGTGTGATGTTTCTCCAAAACAGTAAACAAACACCCACCAATTAATAAGTGTAATTTCAGTCCCCTGTGATTATTCATTCAAAGCACCGACAAACTTGACAAACAGCGAGTCACAAAAGCAGCTCTGAGAAAATAAGCTCTGTTATCTCCTCTTTGACAAAAGCACCTAAAATGCAGCTAAAAAGGCATTTGGTGGCAGCTTTATGAAATTCAAAAGAAACTGGCGATATAGGAGAAAATGACAGAAATTACCCATGAGTCTAAAGTTATAGGATATTACGAAGAATATGTCCTATAATTTTGAAGTGGTTTCATTGTTATTTTGAAGTATTGCAACTGGCTTAAAGGGACAGTTTTATTTCCAGAGCTATCGGCCATAGAGATGGCTGCCTTCTTTCGAATTTTTACTCTGACAAACTACACCCACCAACCGCATCATCATGCAGAAGAATGCATGCATCGCCATGGACGGCATTAATGTTTACAACCTTCGCTGTCACAAGCAGGGAATCCCTAAAAACGTTTTTGCAAGACGTAGCAGTGCACATTTCTGTGAGCTCACGGGTGAACTCTGTGACCGTCTGAGCCTTTCAGCCCGTGCTTTTAGCACACAAAAAAAGCTTGGACTGAGTGGCAAAGTATAGTCTAGTTTTATTTCTTAACCTTTGAAAATTAGGTGAAGTGGACAGAATAATAAACACATATGGTATAAGTTTATTTGATTTTTTGTAAGCTTTATGACCCCATTTGAGCAAATCAGTGCTCTGCTATCAGAACACAGCCCACACGTCTTACTATATTGTTGTTGGACATAATTCAGTCCATCTTGTCAATATATTTTAGCATTATTTAGTTCCAGTATAATGCTATGATGGTCCATTTGAGAGTTTATCTACAGTCAGTCAAAAAGTCATTTGAAAATCTGCAGGGAAGTCCAATAATAGTCACAGCTGCAGCCCTGCCAGCAGTACAAGGAGCCAGAATCTAAGTGCATCTTCGTTGATGATCACAAAAAAATAAAGTTACAGTTTGGCGTGAAGTCGCCTGTAGGTTTAAATTTGAGTTTAAGGCAAAGATTAGGTTATTAAACAACTTATTAGGATACGGTTTTGCTTGTTTATCCAAAAACTGATGAGATCATCCAAAGCGAGCTGACGAGAAGGAACATCAGGCACACAACAGTCTGTGTGACGCAGGACGTAAGGCACCGCAGAATACAAAGCGTTTAAGGAGTCCCATCATGAACACAAGCCTTGCTTCTTTCTGCGCTGTGATACAGTTTGCAGAAGGTATAAGAAACTATTTCCTTCATGAATCTGCTCACAACAAGGTCTGGTTCTGATTTCTGGAGAGAGAGATTGCTGTTGAGTTTTTCAAATGTATTTTTGGTGCTCTGAGCACCACAAGCCAAGTGCCATCTTGTTCCATTACATTGGAGAGCGAGCTAATGACTCCAAAACTGGGCAACTCACACCAAAACTACCTAGATAATGTATTTTGGGGGGTGGACTGTCCCTTTAATAGAGGCAGTGT
>JAJHUR010136558.1:6843-17461 GCA_027495735.1 Lutjanus campechanus
AAGTGTTCTCTGTATAAACTCTCATAGGGGATTCATGGTGATACCTTTTCATAGTTGGTTCTACGTATAACCCTCAACATTAGGTTCCATCCATCCATCCATCCATCCATCCATCCATCCATCCATCCATCCAACCAACCATCTAGTATAAAATGCCTGTAGAAGCAGGGGACAGAGGTGATGGAGCATGGCTGAAATAAAAAGAACAGAAAGATGAGATATAGACGAAAAAAGGAGAGCAGTGAACGGGGGAAAGGTACAGTATAGGAAGTGAAATGGGTGTCAGGGGAAACAGCATCACTCTCGAGGGGGAAGAAGAGGAATGGAGAAGAGCGGAGAGAGAAATTGAGGGAGGTGGCTTGGAACATTTGAGAGGATAAGAAAAGAGGTAGGGAGGGAGGGAGGGAGGGAGAGGGTAGGAAGGAGAAGTGAAGGGTAAATGTCTTTGCTAATGTCTTCGGTGCCAATATTGACTAACACTGGCTCCCTTTGACTTCAGTCCACTCGCTGCATCCTCCTCTTCAGTTCATTAGCCCTGTCATGTGGAAATGGACGTATTGGCTCAGCTGTTCAATGTCGCCATGAATGGATGGATGGATATGTAGCGTATCAAACATCAAACACTTAAGCTTATTTACTACAAAACCTTATGTAGTATTTACTCACGAGACAGTATTACTCTGACGATTTTCCAAAACATACCACACTGTAGTTAATCAATTTAGATTGATGAATATTTATTCCCTCCAAGCAGCACTTTAGTTAAACTCAGTATGAAAATCACTTGCAGGTGACTGAAACTGTCATTTACACCTTTGTAATTTTGTTTTTTATATTGTTTTATTTACTTTATTTATCTGGTGGGAAGACTGTGGACATTGTGACTCAAGCGTTATATGTCCAGACTTCCCAACAGCACCAAATTTGCCCAGACCTATATGAGTTTCTCTTCAGAATATGAGCTTTTCACATCAGGATTTATGTCCAATGTCCAGTGCCAACACATGAGGGGGTAAACCCATAGACATACATACCTAGACGCCACATAGGCCTTTGGATCATATGTCAAAATAACTGCTATATTGGACTGGCTAAAATGTGACGAATACAAGTAAAGGGGGAAACTGCAGTGTTTCTGGATAAAAAGTGCTATGACGTTTACATTCTTAAGCCAATTTCAATGAGTCACTTTTACATTCAAGGTTTCATGATGTATGTGGAGTAAATTAGAAAAAAATCCATGTGGATCATCAACACTTGAATATAAAATGAGTCATTGAAATTCTTGAGAAATGCAACTGTTATGGTGGACTGTAAAAAGTAAAAAAGTTGAGAAAACTCAAAATTTCAAGGCAATGGACAGCAATAGATTTTTGAGTTTTAAGTCCCAACCCAAATTCTTCAGTTTTGAAAAAGTTTTGCTGATCTATAATCTTTAGTTGAGGCAATTAACTTTTCTTCTTCAGAGAAACTTGAATCTTTGACTTTTGGAAACTCAAAATATTGCATTTAAAATGTAAAATGTTAAAATTTTAATATTTTCAGTTAAATTTATGTAGTTCTTCAGACACTAAAAAAAAAAGTCAGGTTCGCAACTCACTGTGACCAAGTTTCTTAAACCCAAAGATTCAACTTAAGATTATGGGTCAGCAAAACTTTGAAGTTTACTTAAAAACTTAACAGCTTGAGTTGAGCTCAAAACTCAAAAAAATCTATTGCAGTCTGTTGCCTTGAAATTTTGAGTTATCTCACCTATTTTTTTACAGTGCTTTTTATGCGTTTAGTATGCTCCTTCTGAATATAATAAAACCTTAATCAGTAATTTCCGCAGCAAATTAATGGATGGAAGAATAAAGGGATAACAGCTTAAATATTTAATCAGCTCTTCAGTGTGAATAAATTGGAAATGTCTGGATGGACAGATTGAGAAGAGGCAGGAGTTCAGATGGATTCATTTTTACAAATAATATAAAAGAAAGATGATTGTCAATTGGTTCTGATGGACAGATGGACGCACAGATGTTTACAATATTGCGATCTCAATGATTTGATCTACAACATGTTATGCAGCATGGTGCAGAATCTGTAAATGTGTGCATTTGTGTGTGTCCAGAGGGGTAAAGGCTACAGAGGATTGTGTGCTGCAGCTGTTTTAACATAATTAAACATCACCTCTTCCTTCCTCCCCTCTACACCTCTATTTCATCATCTTCTCTCCCTCCTCATTATCCCCTACACAGCACTTCTGACAAAGAAGGAGGGAGAAAGAAAGAAAGATGGAAAAGGGCAGGAGCCTCACAGGGGATCACACACAGAAAGGCAAAGAAAGGCAGAGTCAGACGGCGTAAGTGTGAGTCGAGGAGGGTCAGGGAGAGAAAGAGATCACAGTCGTATAATTCAAAAGGGAGAGGCCTGTCTGAAATGGGCTTCTGTGATATGATGTTATGACTATTTTGGCTTCTATTCATCAGACTGCTCCAGTTGCCATGAGCCACCGGCACTTACTGGATTGGATGTAATCCTCCTCCTTCAGTGACCTGACGGACGAACAGATAGAAACACTTTCAGGCAGATTGTCTGATCGGTTGGTTGGCAGAAACAGACAGATTTTCAGTCTCAGTCGGCATGTGTGAGGGACCCTTCTTTGTTGCTGGACAGCTTTACAGACTTTGAAACAGACTCCATGGTGCTGTTAAAAAAAAAAGAAAGAAAACATAGTAATATGTTTCGATATATATTTCAAAATTGTTTCTAAAGCTGCTCCTAGGTGAATTTTTGCTGTGCCATTGTGTCTTATAAAATTCATGAGCTAGTTTGTCAGTGTTGGGCCTGAACTCTCAGTGGACACCTCTGTATCCATGTCTGTTTTTTTATTTAGGTAAATGTCAAAACAATTTCACACCTCTTAACTGTCTAGTCAGGTCAGAAAGGTGATAATATGGTTAGAGAGATTATTGTGTAACAGGAAAAACAACAGACAAGAGTCAAAATGTTGTTTGCTGCTCACTCATTTTTTTGTTTTCTTTCTTTTTTAATGTATGCAAACCACCGGCAGGTACATAAGGAAAGATATGCACCATGGTCCAAAGACATACTACATACTGACTGTAAGAAGGTTTTTCTTTTTTTTTTTTTTTTTGTGGGTTCACACTAGAAAAGTGACCCAATTACTCAAAGCAGACTGTATATATACAAATAATGAATGAAGGCTTTATTTCAAACATGTGAGAGTAATACAAAAATAGCAAAACAAAAAAACAAAACAAAAGAACAAACAAACATTTAAATCAATTGAGAACAATTGAAACAATATTAACAACATGTTTGAAAAGGAGTAGGAAGAAGCATTAGCTTAAATACTGTTGTTTTTTGCTTTTACTGTAGATGTACACTGCTACTGTTCTCCCCAACAGAGTAACTTTGTGCTGAAAAGTGGGAGGGACATAAGGGCTCAGATTAAAAAAAAAAAAAAAAAAAAAAAATAGACGGTGTTCAACATGCTCCAAATGAACATATTGTATCATTTCCTGTTAGAATATAAAGGTGAAGTATGTTGATATTTTTGTATACTAACTGCTAACACAGTAGTATGTACTGCCCAGAATTAATATTTCAAGTTTCAAGTTTATTTCATTTATGGAGCACAAACAGCAAGCAGATTTTGTTTATGGTTTATGAATTTGGTACACGGCTTAAGTCTCTTCATTCTGCTTACTTGCTAAGGTGTCAATAATGATGCTGGTGTTAATCCCATCATGCATTTACTCTAGGCGCAGCTCTGCTTTTTCATGCAGCGAGGCAGTGCAGAAATGGGGAAAAAAGTCTCGTAATCGTAATCTCGTAATGTCTCTGTGTGATGCTACTCATAGATTTCTGAATGGACGCTCTCAAGTCTGCAGTTTGGGTTTACTGCTTTTTGACATCTTGTCAGCTGTTTGATGCAAGAAAACAAAGAGTGACAATGTGAGCCTCCAAGGATGGACAAGACAAGTCCAAAAATGTCAGTTGAATGTGATAGGCTGAGACACCTGTCGGTCAGGAAAATAATGTCCATGACAGAAAAGGCAGGCATGGGTGCTTGTATCTGTGAGGTGGCAGCGCGAATAGTGCTATAAAATTATGAAAATTAAAAAATAGAATGTTGGCAGCTGATATCGTGCAGATCAAAGTATGTGGGCAGAATAATAGTCTTATGTGTTTCAAAGGACAATGTGCTGTTGAGGATGACACCCAAGCTCTTGAGGGGAGCAAAAAACTACAGAACTGACATTAATAAGAGAGGAATTGTCAGGCTAAGCCAGAGTAAATTTAGGGCCAACAAAGAGTACCGTAGCTTTATCGCTGTTAAGTTTGACAAAGTTGTATGAGAACAGATAGAGTTGGGTGTCATCTGCGTAGCAATGAAATTAGAGGCCAAATTTCCTAAAAAGAATTCCAAGGGATTAAAGGTAGAAAATAAATAATAAAGTATCCAGGACAGATCCCTGTGGAACGCCATTAACGGGAAAGGACTGCGAGCTAAAATTTTTAAGTTGGGCATACTGAGTTAAGCCAGAAAGATAAGATTTAAACCAGGCATGAGAGGTCCCAGTGATACCAAAAGAAGATAATCTCTCCAAGTTGTTATTGCAAACAGGTGTAGGGAAGCTGTTCATTGACTCACAGTTTATTAACATTTAAAATCCACATAAAATGTGCTACTTCATTCGATGAAAAAAGAAATATTCTGCTCCATCTGGCCAGCTGTTTTTAGTGAGGTGAAGGAGGACGGGGGGCAAGGAAGGGCAGGTGTTGTGTTGTGGCTTGTAGCGAGGCGAGGTGGCAGGAACAGGAAATTAGTCACATTGTCCCCAAATACATCTGAGCCCCACGTTCTCTGGTGAAAACAGTAATCACAGCATATTTTACCAGATGGCCTGAGTGGAAATGGTCAAGTGTGTACATGTATGTATCCACACAGCTCTGTAACCTACTGTGTGTGTGTGTGTGTGTGTGTGTGTGTGTGTGCTTGTGTGTGTTTACAGTGCACTCCTGAGGTCTTGATTGACCAATCATAGCTGGATTTAAAGTGCTCCCTGACTATTTGGAGTTGAATCTATGAGGCTCGTTCACCAACCAGTATTGACATTTCACGGGTATTGGCCAATCATAACTTGATCTGCAGTGTTTATTGATCAATCAAGCGTGGATTTACAGAGATCATTGACCAATCACAGAAGGATATACTGCAGGATTTATTTTCAGTCTGGTTTGCGTGACAGAAATGCTGCTGAGTATGAGTGATTTACATGTGCATTTTTTAATAGAAACACACATTTTTAGGCCTTATTTATTTAAACAGGTTTTTTTCTGTAAGTCTGACACAATCAGACCACAGGACTTCCTTTAAACCTCTCAGGCCTCCAATGCACCTGCTCATTAAAACATTTCTGTTCCTTCTTCCACCAACAGCTGCAAGCAGATTTCACCATGAACTAACTAACTAAGAACTGGTCCAGATCCCAGTAAAGGGAAAGTCATGCCAATTTGCAGGTTTGAATGCATCCCAATACACTCCCAGTTTTTGAGGGAAATCTTTGATCTTATTTTCTTACATGAATTTTAATGAGATTAGTATATTTTCTGTGTTCAGTAGGTAAATTTGTGATGTGTATTGGACTGCATTAATAAAACTGACTTGACTTTTCAAGCCGTCTAGTTCCCGACAGATAAAATCCCATGTCCATTTATCCTGTGTACATGCTGACCAATGTAGATATAAAACGTATGGAATAGCCGGAACAAAACAGAATGATCTCATGTTATAAAATGTGACAACACTTCACTGAAAATCTAATTCTGCTGCATCATAATTCCCATAATTCATGAGTGGTGATGTAATCAGAATTAGGTCTGATTAGCAGGTCAGCAGCTGTTTTACGGAGATAAACCCAAACAAGTGACCACAACGATAACAACAAGCGAGCGACGGTGGGACCTGAACGAGTGAGGGGAAGGGGTGGATGATTAAACGAGGGGTAGGGAGGAATGTGGGCCAGCAGGGTGTGATAATCTGTCTCTCTGCCATCCATACCACATGGGAGAGAGAGAGAGAGAGAGAGAGAGAGATTAAGGGGATGTGTGATGTATTCTGACCCATATTCATGCACACCAGTGATGTTTTGTGACCCACATACTACCTCATCTAAATACACATCCTAATTTGATACTGATACGTGTGTTCGTGCGTGTTTCACACTCAGAATAAAGGCACTACTGTACTTAGAATACCAGTGCAGCACGAGAATGTTAGAGGTTAACCTACATCGATGCCAGCAAACTTTGAGGTTTTAGCTAGCAGAGGATCCTGGCAGCTCAGTGGATGACAGTGAATACTGTTTGTTTTTTGGCTGAATGTGAGAGCTGTTACATTCAGACAGATGCATTCAAACGCAACCACAAATCATGCAGCTAAAATCAAGGGTGGCTTTAGAAATGTTTGAGAAGGAGACCAGAACAGGGCACAGTTTTATAGAAGTGATTAAAATGGCAAAAAGTTCTTAGTAATAATTACCATACATTATTAATTGAAGTTACATTGTTTATTCAGTGTCATAAATTAATGCCAAATAAACAACTTCTAGTATTTTAGTATAAAATATCAACTCTCATTTTGTGTGTCTTTTGACACCTCCTTGTAGTTTTTTCTTTATCTTTTCATGGTTATATTGTATCACTTTGTACTGGTCTTGTTTATCTTTGTGGTCATTTTGCATGTCTTACCGGTTGATTCCAACAAGCGTGACACATCATGATTCTGATCCGTCCTCCACACGGCTGCAAGCTCCACCAGCAGTGTTTCAGAAGCATTTCAGCAGCGGAGCGTTTTGCCGTCTTGATTATGTTTACTTGCTCAGATTTTGTTGATTAGGTCCTCTTTCCTTGCTCTTTGTGCTTCTACCATGGATAAGCAGGATATTTGGTTTAATAGTTTCTTTTCTGTCTGTCTTTATGATCGTATCGTAAATCTGCATGGGGTCTTTTATTTTGAAAATTAACCAGATTCTCCCTACCTTTTCTGTGTCTGACTTACTGCCCATTCGATCTGCTCTGTGCTAATTGATGTGGCGGAGCAGAGCGGAGAGCCACTTTGGGGATCACTGCTGGTGGAATCGCAAGCAATAGGTGCATTCGAGATGAGCCAGGCCTGCGCAGAATCGATCACCGGCGATCGCAGCACAATGCATGCCAGTTAGATTTGTATCCGACTTGACCCCGACTTGCTCTGACATCATGCACACGTGGGCAATGATAACCTCACGAGATCGAGGCGGCCGCAGTTTTCAGAGCCAGGCGCCGCAGTTGCTCTCCACAGACTGCGAGCGCCTGGCTGTCACCTGATCGATGAGCTGACAGGCTCTGATTGGCTCTTAATTTTGACAACAAACACCACATGTTGTATAAAATACTAATTATCTGTGTAATCGTAATATTTAATGTTTGATATATTAGTCTTATGTTGTGCGATGAAGTTTTAATCTGTCAACAAGCAGATATTTTTTTATAATAAAGGTTATATACATGATTTATCAAACGAACAGTTACAAAGTGCTTTACAAGACAGATAAAAGAACAGATGTTCCATGTAACAGGTGGGGGATCACTTTTATTTTAACTTCAATCAGCGATTGACAACACACTTTATCTCTTCTGCTATGAACGTGGTCTGCAAACTACAGGTAACATACAGGTGATCTAACAGGATGTCAGTGTCACTTCCTGTTTGTTCTCTTAAGTCTGCTGGAAACTGTCCGACTTGACTGCCGCTTCTTGTATCCACCTCCTGCTGCACCTCCTGATCTCGTCTACTTGCCAGGCGAGTTCATCTCGAACGCACCTATTGTCTAGAATGACTGCGATCAGCTCCGGCTGATGTGTAACGCAACACAGCCACATTTTGTTTGTCTTTGTAGTTAGTTTATGTATTTGTGTAGACATTTTGCATTTATTTCTTGCCATTTTCTTTTTCTTTGTGGTCATTTTGCATATTTGTGTGTTAAGCATGTCTTAGTGGTAATTTTGCTTCTTTTTGTGGTTGTTTTGTTTGTTTTTGTGGTAGTTTGTCTCTTTGTGGTTGTTTTGTGTGTATTTGTGGCCATGTAGTGTCTCTTTGTAGTCATTTTGTGTTTTGTGTTGTTTTGCATCTCTGTGCTCGCTTTGTGTGGTTGTTTTGTTTGTCTTTGTGGTCAGTTTTTATTTCTTTGCAGCTATTTTGCATCTCTTTGTGCACGTTTTGAACGTTTTTGTGTCATTTGTCTTTGTGGTAGTTTATCTCTTTGTGGTCATTTTTTTTGTCTTTGTCTGCTCACTTTGCACCTCTTTATAGTCTTTATGTGTCTTTGTGTGGTCATTTTGCATCCCTTTGGAGTCATCTGAATGACTTTCCAACAATGTTAACAGTTACTTCTGGGCCTGGGGCTCTGGGCCTGGGGCTCTGGCCCTGAACCCAGTTGGCCCATTCAGTAATTCATCCATCATACTAACAAGCCAACTACCTATCACCTTCTAAATCCGGTCGGAGGGCACCAAGGGGGAAGATCTGATATTAGGTGGGGCCCATGCGCCTGGTTAAAATACAGTACATCTTCTCCAGAGAACCCTCCTTCTGCAATAAACACAGCAGCTGCTGAACATCCAACAACAGAATACTTGTGTGATCATGTATTAAATCTTTAAAAGACAAATGAAAAAAATACAGTGAGCTCCATTTGTAGTCATGCAGGCAGGATGATGCTTTGCTCACATTTGCCTCTTTTTTTTTGCTGTCTGTCAACATCAAATATCACCTATGATTTACAGCATACAACTTTCTGCCAGGAGTCAGCAAAGAGCGTGGCTCGTCTCACCCTCTCTCTCTCCATTGTCACTCGGTTCGTGCTACTGCACCTGTCACTCATTTTGATGAGCTGTCAACCTTGAAACAGCATCAGGCCCGAGGTTGAGGGAACCAGTGTGAGTAAAGCTTCCACAGGCCTCATAGAAACACACAGTGAACACACAGGATTACAAGGTCTTCTGAATATGTGTTTACCTTGCTAAAGGCATATCGTTGTTTCTTTATGCTTTCCAATATCATTGTTGCTCTGACTCACTTGTGATTTTGCCAGCCTCATCTGTATGTAGCTACAAGCATTGTCTTCACAAACTACATTTTAAGCATGACTTAAAATCATTCTCTTATGTAAATGTTTAAGGCAGGAATTAGAGAGTAGATTTTAGAGCCTTTCTCCAGACATGGAATACCAAGCATTACAGCCTAAACCTGTGAAGGTCATGACTTTTTGTCATTCAGGCACAGGTGTCTGTTATAGAAATGCTTGTTACAGCGACAGGACATGGTCCCATATGTGCAAACGCAGGGAAGTGACCATCGCCTGAATGCCATAAACACATCTTAGCCATTAGCTGAAGCTGCGACTTAAAGCTTAAGTGTTAAAACTCCATGCAAAGCGAAGATGTGTATCAGTGCACATGTGACCGTGCCCTTATTTAGACATGGCAGGACCCCTGTAGCAACATTTCTGGAGGCGTCCGTCTAGAATTATGCTTTAATGTGCCATCAAAGTCAGGTGAGGTAGTACAAAGAGTGAGAAAGTTGGATGAGGAGGGGTGAATGGATGGGTAAAACAGACGCAGGGCTTGAGTCAATGTTGACCTCTTTTTAAGACATTACATACATGACAGGACTTTTTCATTTTTCATTCATTCAACCTTTATTTTATCTCAAGGAATCACTGAGGGAGTGCCCTCATGTACAGTGATGTTGAGAGTACAGTTTGAGCAGGAAAATACAAGAAGAAAACAAAACAGAGAACAAAAGAACAGAATCATTTATAATTATAGTTTTAAGTTAGACCTATGGGCACAAAAGGCAAATCTAACACAAATCAGTATCAGTATCAGCCAAAATTCACTCTCTTGCTCAGCCAGACTCCCTTTGCAAAAGCAGCAAATTTACCTTGCAGAACACAAGAGTTGCTTGTCTTCCACAGCCTCGACCTGTCACTTTGTTTGTGTTATTGTGTGATCTTGGTGAATCTGAACTAACCTTTTAAAACGGCAAAGTCACAGAATAACAGACTGAGGCTGTGTCAGACCAGCAATTTCCATGTACCGCGAGGTAAAATTATTGATTTTGCCAGTGGGGTTTGGTTGGTTTGAAGAGAGTGATATTAGGTTTATTTCCCATTAGAAAAGGCTGTCTGATGGCAAGGTAAAGCTGCCGGCACTCATCTCTTCCTTTCCAGCCTACATCCACTGCAGGGAGTACACTGAATATGGATAGGTATACCTCATACAATCCCACTTCAAATAATCCAAACTATCCCTTTAAATTACTTTTTAAAGCAAAGTAGGATATCCCAGCCCCACTGGAGTGAGGGATTTTCACTGTTGCATCCAGGGCCTTCCTCTATTTCTCGCCCATCTCCTCCTCCTCTCCCTGCTCCAGTGATAATGTAACATGAAGGTTTAATGGCCAATGTCCTCCGTCCACCAACATCAAAAACCTCCTAGTATCTGTTCGATACAACAACAGGAAGGATCACAGCGAGAAAAAGGTGTGTGTGTGTGGGGGGGG
>JAJHUR010136558.1:17481-28636 GCA_027495735.1 Lutjanus campechanus
GAGAGAGCGATGTTCTCTTTGAGCTCTGTGTTGTCCTTTGACCAGGCTGCAGGAAGGTTGAAGCTTTTCCAGCACACTGCACAAGTGAGGGGACAACATCTGTCACTTTGTATCCCAGCCACAACTACATCATCTGTAAATAAAGATACTGTGCATCTTTTACTGTAAAACCAGACAGTTTAGGGACCCCTTGATAGATGTTCAGTTGTGAATTTTGTGATTTTGCATAAAATACCCAAGCTTTGGTGTTGATCCTAAAACATTTTAATGTTGTAATCAGTGCAACCTTGCAAAATGTTGTTTAGCTCGTTTCCCATCTGTCAAAATATTCTCTTCATTTTATTGCACACCATGACTGCGCAGTCGTGCCTCCCTCCCTGTGCTTAGGTTTTGCACGCTCAATAGACGCAGTCATGTTTTACTTGAGTCTTTCTGAAAGGGATATTTTTAGTGTTGAGACTGCTCACGTGTCAGTAAAAGAGGAACAACATTGTTTCTGCAAGCAGTGGAATATCTCCGGCATCCCGAGGGGATCGGAGACTGGAGGTCATCCTGCTGTGACTGATGCTGAACACACACTCTGGAAAACATGCACTGAGAAAACACAGGGTATATTCGCATCAACACACTCACGGGTCTGAGGAATGATTATGGAATTAATCATTTTATCATTATCTGCAACATTAAGTTCCCATGAAACAGCTAGTTGAGTGCTTCATGCTTATGTGTTTCCTGTAAAACAGGCAGCAAAGGAGGGACTTGTTACGTGCATTGATTGGCGTTTACAGTAGCCAGTAGCACTGTACGTTACATCCCTCCACCCTGCAGCTAAAGCGTCCATGGATGTAGGAAGGAGAGCGGTCATATTAGGATTAGCTGACTCTTCCTGGACTGAAAGCTCCCACTAAATGTTGCTGAATGGAGACCAAAACAGCATCCAAGACCAAGCTGAGCCCAGCACCTAACAGTTTCGCTTGACTTCTTTAGTGACAAAGCCAAAGCTATATCTGTCTTTAAAGAAACTCTGTAATTAATTCACAGGTAGCTGAAGCTTAGCACTCAGAGGACATCAGAGGGGAGACTTATAACCGCCCCTCGGCATCTGATACAGCTAACTGCTGTATCTGAACCTGATGAGTAACACGTGATTAACACTGTGAAAGGGTTGCCGTTTGGTTTAGGTTTAGGAACAGAAACTTCTAAGACCATGTTTGGAGTTACCATGATTATGTTATGTTAGGTATGAACAACACGACAGTCATGTAACAAAAGTCACATGTTATGTGCCTTACAACTTTTAATAACACTCTGGATTCAAATGGGACATGAGCTCCAGTCTCCTGGGTGAAAGTCCTGTGCTTGTTTGAATGAACCATGCATCCACCACAACCTTCCCCTCCTCTATGTGTGGACTTTCTCAGTATCTGAAGAGTTAGGAGTGAGTTGGAAACCAGATAATACTTCCAAAATAAAATATGATCCAGTTTGAATAGAATGATAAAGTTGTGCTTTTGTACAGGGAGGCCTGGCACTCCTGAGCATGAATGTGTTCTCCTGTTATGCTCCAGCAGGATCATAAGCAAGAAAGCATTTTATTGCATAAAAATTTAGTAACACCCCTGAGTGCAGGATCATCACTTTTTAATCACTTTCCAGGAAAAGACCAACTCTGAAAAACCATTAAAATACCCCAAAATATCTAAAAAGATTCTTTTTTTTTGTCGTTGTTGGGCCAGATGTTGTAAAATGTGTGATTTTGCTTTCATGGGAACTTTAAAGCAGATTAGCAGAGCTCTTATTCTGAAAGTAAAAATAAAAGTAAGTGAGACAAGGCACAAAATATTTTTTAGAAGCAAAGCAGAAACACCTCTCCTCCTGGAGGCTCATGTCATCTTTTACAAGTAATCTAAAATGAATTCTTCTTTCAGATCCAATATCAAACAAGTATAATGTCGTAATGGAACAATGACAACACCAGCTGAGAGGTTAATTAGTAGCTATGTTGTCTGAGCAAATTTAGCTCAGGTCAGGTGCATTCTGAGGGGTTTTCAGAAAACCACAAAACAACGTGAAACTGTATGACTCAGGAGAGAGATCAGCCGGGCCCCAGCAGCGTCCCTATAGAGCTGGATGTAAAAACTCTGCAGTGGCATACACATTAAATCATCTCAAGTCTACCAAACAATGAACAAAATGTTGGAGGCCCTAAAGATGTTCAGTGCCAACTTTTCATCGTTGAATGCGGAGAAAAATCCGCTCCTCACAGCAGTTTTTTTGATTCATGGCCTTCTGTCTGATTAGCAAAGAAACAATGTGTGATACACAAAAGTTCTTGGCCTCATGACAGACAAAAGAAACCAGGCGACGAGTCCAACAGGCCAGTTCCGCACTGAGCCTGTGGACTGATTAATGGCTACACTGTAAAAAAATAAACTATTTGTTTTAACTTTAAAAAGTTAGTGTCCGGGCTGCCTTAAAAATTTAAGTTGACTGAATTTTTTTAACGATTCAAAACGCATAAAATTTTCTAGTCAAATAAGCGTGATAGTAATTAAGTTGTACTTGAGAGGTTCAGTAACCGTAAGATAGTCAGTTAAGTCAGATAAGTCAGTTCCAAATTATCTTAGAGACACACAGCAAGTTTCCATCATATATGTTTTCTTCAAATTATAAGAAGTAAAGTCTCATGAGATGCATGCTGGGAAGTCTGCTACTATGCTGATCATGTTTCTTCAGAAACTTAATGAGTTGATTGAACTCTGTACAGCACATTCGTTCAACTGATCAGTTCAAGTTAAAAGACTTCAAGTTAGAATAATTAAAAGTCCTGAAGTATTCTAAAAAATATATACTATAAATTCTAATTCTTAATTTGTAAGAAATACACTTAATATGATCCTGACGTCCCTTTATCAACATCGCAATCAACCAATCAGAGTGCATCAAACTGTCTTCATGATAAAGAAATAGCACAGCAATCAACTGGTGAGATTTTAAAAGAACACAAACTGTCTGGTGCCAAAGAAGGAAGAAACAAATAAAACGATGCCGATCAGGAATGTCTCATGTATAAAGTCTTATGGTCTTAGTTTATTACCTTCCCTCTGAGTTCCATTGTTTGTTTGTTTTAAAGATGTTTATGCTTTAGCTCTTTTAAAGCTCACATTTGACTATTCATAGCCTGGTTTTACATCAGCAATAAAAATATTATCACATATTTAAATCTTAATGATCAGTAAGTATAAAATGATGCACCAGAAACAGCATAATGTGTGTTCATAACACAGTCAAACGTCTCTTTTATTAAATCTCGTAGATGCAACAGACATCAGTGTAAAAATTGCTTTACAGTTTTGTTGCTGTAACGTTGCTTCAGGTCGTCTGAGTTCCAAACAAGAGGAAGAGTGCACAAGAAACATACAACCTGTGCAGAACAAAACTGAACTACTTTAGTTAGGTTAGAAGATGTGCTAAAAAAAACAAACAAACTGTACCCTCACTGATGCTATTATTCAAAATTATATTTCAAAACTTCGTCAGCACGTTAAAAGTTTGAGAAATGACTGCATGCTGTGGCGGAGATGTTTTCAGTACCACTTAGGCTGATTGGCTTAAAAACCCAAGAAAATCCAGCTGTGTGGTCAGAGACTTGCAATGATGTTAATGCATCCCAATGAGCATCCTGCTCTAACCGTATTGATACTGATTGTTATGTGCAACCAGCCTAATTAGTCTTCAGTGTCAAATGTGGCAAATGTTGTACATTAGCTGATTAGAATTTTAGGACCGACTCACTTTTAACAAGTTTCTTCAACACGCAGAGTCACCTCATATTCATAGTGTTACTGTACACGCCACATTTCCACCTGCTGCTATCACTTGGTATTTTTAAATTTTATTTAGTTATTTTAAGCCTTTTAAGCAATTAATATTTTCCACAGTGTTGTCACTTATTTAGTAAATACTGAGAGATTTGGTTAGAGAGAGAAACTTAGGCTGCCTTGGAAACAAGACTTCCTTGGGTCCATGTAGGAAAAAACACACGCAGCAAATGCCTGGATTATGAATGAGAGTAACAACAAATAGGTCACTGAAGGTCAGTGAATTAGATCCTACTCAGCTCCCCCGCCCACACACACACGCACACGCTGCCTCGGCCTGTTTGAAATACATCAGCGAAGGAATACAGATGTTATAAAGATATGTGTTGCTTAATGGTCTGCTGTGTTTGGTAGATTCTTCTATTTCAAAAACTTAGTTTCCTTCCTTAGTTTCTCTCAGCCTTTAGTGACAAAGGTGACTTTCGTCAACAAGGTAAGAATAAACGTGGTTAACATCGTGAAATGGTTGCACTGTGATTAGGCTTATGCAACAAAGCTACTTGGCTAGGTTTAGGAAAAGATCATGGTTTGGGTTCATTTAGGTATGTTACTTTATGTACATTATGTGATGTAATTCTGTTCAGTTTCACTCAGGACACAAACCCATCACCTGCATACAAAATTGGACACAAATTGGAGGGGGCTGTCTTTCTCTGGAAAATATGAATTATTTATTATCTGCACACAGAAAACACACACATCTGTATTGTTTTTATACCATGAGTTTGTGCTCTCTGTGAAGTCAGGATTCACAATATGTTATTGGACATTACAGCTGAATACTAAGTAAATAAAAAAGCAAAAATATGAAAAGGGAATTTTGTGTCTGCAATAATTATGATGTAGTTTACAAAGCTTACTGAGTCAGTCCCCAACTGTAACGACAATTACAGTAGTATAAATTTGAATGCAAATGTAGTGTAAAATGAAGCCAGTTTGTCCTATTTATTAGATTCTATTTCTTCTGCATCAATCACTCTTTGTCAATATTCTGGTTTAGTTTTCATTTGTCTCGTTTGTCTCTCTCATCAAAGCTGGCAGTTTTATAGTGCTTTGGTTTCTAATATTCAGATAATTCTTAATATACAAACAGAGCCTGAAGAGTGTCCTGACCTTGAAGAAGATGCTGAAGTGTGTGTATGTGTGTGTGTGTGTGTGTGTGTGTGTGTGTGTGTGTGTGTGTGTGTGTGGGAGGGTAGCAGTCCAGCTGTCAGCTATCCAAAGAGGAAAGTCTGTAGTGGTTTGTTGGGTGTTGGGTTGCTGTGAACGTTCAGTGACTACTGAAGCGCAGCCTGAGAGAATGTAAAGAGCTGGAAAGATGAAGGGCTGAAGGGAGGAATGTAAAAGTGGCAGAAGAATGACAGAGGACAGGGAGATGGAGAGATGGATGATAGCTGGGTGGATGAAATACAATTGAAGACTGTCGTGCCTGTTAGCATCCTCACTGTCCGGTGACAAATACAAGCCCAGGGGTGTTTTTTATGAATCAATCATGAATCATCACCATGCAGTTACTGCATATAGTATACTAACTTAAGCTATTGTTGCACTATTAAAAAAAATGTTGAGAAATTGGAATGCAATAGATTTTTTTTCTTTTCAAGTTTTGAAATAGTTTTGCTGGTCTATAATCTTTAGTTGAAATAATTAACTTTTCTTCTTAAGATAAACCTGAATCTTTCAGTTTCAGTTTTAGAAACAAAAACAAAAAAATAAAAAAATGGCCACCGTGATCTGTGAACCTGATTTTTTAAAATACAGTGTTCTGAGTTTTTAAAATTCAAATCTTTTAAGTTTATCTAAAGAAGAAAAGTAAATTGTCACAACAAAAGATCAGTAGTTGGTAAAAATTCAGTTGGGCTCAAAACTCAAAACTCTGTTGCAGTCTGTTGTTCAGTTTTCTCAGCTTTTTCATTTTTACAGTGGACCAATGGTAGCTGGCTGTTTTAGTTTACATTTTACTTACAATTTACTCAGCTAGCTAGCTGTTTGTTGGCTAACATTACCCAAGCAAGCATATACTAATTTCTCACAGCAATGTTACGAGCCATGTTATTAACGTGATAGACGTGAGATCATCACTTTGCTGTGAGAAATCAATAGTTATTCTTGCTTGGCTATTGTTAGTTGACCAATGGCTAGCTAGCTAGCAGCTGTCTGCATGAGAAATTAGTAGCTCATTGAGAAATTCATCAGTGGTAGTTTGCATCACTGTCACATCCACCATCGAAGCATCGCTGCTGCCAAGTTCAGGGCCCCAATCAGCAAGCATGAGCAATTTGTCTCTTCCGCGGACCATTGCTGCTTCATGTCACGACTTCATGTCCATGCTGAATCGCTGTTTTTTTTTCTTTTTAAAATCAGGCAAAATACATGCTACGCTAACGGTGTTGTTTCAAAAATGGCGGTCCAGAGTTTTAGCCAGTCTTGTTAGACACAATCACCTTGCCCCCAGCCCATGACGTAAGTGGTTCTTAGCTCTAGACCAGCAAGGTGTCAATGCCACTCTCAAACCAGTTTTTCTAGCCAAGAGGCAGTTCTTTGTTCTGTCAAAATGGGAGGAATGGGTTCAAAATTAGACACTGGCTCCGAACCAGCCCTGGAACTGCCGTGGTCAAAGAGGGTTATTTGATTTCTTACATAATGTGCTCTAATGCACATTGATGTTCACACTGTACTGGAGTTACTGTACTGTAGCATGCTTTGGAATGTAAAATGAGCATAATTTTTGGCAAACAGACTAAGATTTAGAACAGTGGCATGGTCCTTTAAAATTCCAGTCATTCCTCTTTCGGCCTCCCTGAAAATCGAAGTTGATGCTGCCGCTGGCTGAAGTTGAGTTTGTTGTCGTCCCTTATTGAACATCCTGCCAGGGGGAAGTCTTTCTGCCTGGATGTCTGTGGATGTACAGTCAGCCAGCACTATGGTATATTTCATATTGAAGAGAGGGCGGTCGTAACTCATAACGACAACCTGTCAGATTGAATCTGAGTGGCTGCTTGATGCTTCTCTATAATGTATGCAGCTAATGTACAAAGTGATGCAGCGTACGCAGAAGCAGTCAATATCACAGCCTCTTAACCTTTATAGTTTGTGACACCCAAAAATAAATGACTGCTAGTGACTCCCCAACTCGATGGACACACACACACACACACACACACACACACACACACACACACACACACAGGACCTATATGTTGAACTCTGACACCAAATTACTTTGTCTTCCCCTGTGGGTCTGTCTCAATTGATTTATTATCGTGAGACACCAAACAGATGCAACTTATATGAATAACACATAGCCCAGAGATACATTTCTGAAGCTGATGACACTACATATTCATATTTACGCCATATTTACATTGCTCAACTTTCCTGGTGGCCCTCTAGAATCCTGCTATAAGCTTCATTTCAACCTCAGGCTGCAGAGAAATCCACCTAATGATTCCATTTTCTTACTCTCCTCTATTTGTTGAACTCTAGGAGCTATAGAGAGACAATACCATTTAGAGTTTTGTTTGACACGTTTTTCTTCATCTTACCTCGTACAGAAAAGGATCAGGGGCTACATGTGAAAAATATTGATTTAAAGTCAAAATTCTGACTTTAAACTCAGAAGTTATGACTTTAGACTCAGAACTGGAATATATTTTTCACACGTGGCTCTGATTCAAAAAATTTTTTTTTCCTTGTCACCTGGATCTTTGTCCGTACTTCAGTTAGCTACAGTATGTCTTAGATTTTCCAGAAAGACTGTGGAAACATGATCACACCAATGCAGCGCCAGTGGAGATCTCATCTCTTCTGCTTTATAGGGTTGGGTATCATTTGGGTTTTTTCCAATACTGGTGCTAATATGACACTTTTGAAACAGACCCACTTGAACACAATTATTTTTGAGCATTTGTTGTACATCCCACCAAGTGTTGGAATCCATTTTACTACTCAATTACTACTCTATTACTCAATTATAAGTTAAAGTACTGGTGTTAGTATTCTTTCCAAAAATCTACTCAGAGTATTAGTTACTTTTTAACTGCTGAGGTTTAATGAATTGCAAATTTTGCATTTTCTTCAACCCATAGTTGATAATGCAAACAATCAGCTAATCATTAATAATTTGTAACATACAAAATGCATGTTTTCTCATGTTCATTTTCATTTTTAAAAAACTTTTATAACTTTTTTGTTATTCTAACTTTCCTCAATCAACAAATGGGGTGACCTGCATTTCTAAACTGTTGATTAAATATCTATCAATACATTTTTAATTGGTGAAATTGGTTAACGATTAATGATTAGTCATGAACAACCTTACTCCAAAACTGTGTTGCTGCTGCGTTTTGGGGGATTTATGTCCATATGTCATGGATTTCATTGGCCTGTTTGTGATAACATTATGGCAACAAAAATACAGGTGGAAAGTTTGGTTATTAATTTAAATTGTACTCAGTACTCAATTATAATTTTAAAAATAATCAAGTAGATGACATATTGTAATGCATACTTAATCCAAAGTAAAAGTACAGACTTGAAAATCTACTTATAAAAGTATCCTACAAAACTTTACAGAAATTACAGAAACTTGAGTATTTGTAACTAGTTACTTCCACCCCTGGCTACGAGGTAGCGAAGGGCTGCCGCAGCCATGTAGAGTGAGTGCTATCATAATATTAACTCTGCATGTTCAGTGATGCATCTGTAATGTCAGCATCAGAAGGAAACTATTTCAATTGACAGCTCAGGCATGTGGCTCCGTAATGACTCACCACAATCTACGTCGTGATTCGGTTCAGTAGGTTTTGGTTATATAGGAAGAGGTGCAATATTGGCATCAAATTTCAGTACCCAGCCCTATTCTAAGTTTGTTGAATGTCACTGCATCATGAAAATTAAAGATGGCCTCATTCTTTGATGCCGAGAGGCTGCTGAAACATGACTGAATAATTGATTATTCTTCACTAATTTGCCACATTACTTGAACTGACAGTATCATGCTGAACAAAGAACTTTTTAAATGTGGAGGAAGTTTGATTTCAAAACCAGTAATTCAGTAATGTAGTCATTCCCAGTCCCCTTTCCTGCAGCAGCTCTGCAATCAATTCATTTCTAACGTTATGCAGTCTAGTAAAAAAAATTTATCGCGATGCTCAAAAGTCCAACTACGTTACCAGGCCGTGTTCTGAAAAGAAAGCAAAAGATAAGATCTTTCGAAGAGATGATTCCTCTTGGGGATGAAGTCAAAGTGCAGCTGTAGTGAAAACAGTTTCCGAGTGTGAAAACACAAAAGCAGAAAATAAAAACAGCTTGAACCTCATGCACATTTAAAGGCAGTAAATGAGCTTCGGGTCAACACTCAGCTTAGGGCCGGTGTCAACATCAGGATTATGAGCAGGCTGTTTGTAACACACTATAGTATATGGTGTAGGGGGTGGGTGCATGTTTAACAGTGAGCTTTAGTGACAAGCTGTCAAAGTGAATTACCTCTGTTGCTGTTTCATTATATATGAACATACACCATATAGTCTCTCATACGCAGCAGCCAGTCGCTGTGTGTTTCTCATGCAGAAAGCCTGCAGGCACGAACCCTGCTGAAGTGCCTTTAGCAAGACACCGAACTGCCTCTGAATGCAGTATCACAACTAGCTGCTTAATGCTGGCTCGAAAGATTCTCTGCATTAAAGCAAATTCAGAACTTCTCTCTAGAAATAGTCCCAGAAAACCCGAGTTTTAATAATGAATTTTCAGTAGCTACTATTAATGTGTGTTTTTGTGGCAGTGATCTGGCATCTCAGCCAGCACGCTCAGTTTAATTCAATTTTTCAATTCAGTTCACTTAACTGGCATGAATGTCTTATGAACAGTATCAATTAAGGACGATATACACAACACAAATGGTGGTACAGTATATTATCACTATAATAGCAATGACTTAAATATACATCAGCACTATTATAATGATATACACACATCATCACTGCCACAGTGATTCACACACAGGCCTGGCTAGTGATGAGTTGCATGTAATCAGGATTACATGATCCCATTTTTTTTTTTAAAGTAACTAGAATCAATCCCGATTATGTTTGAAAAATGTATAAGCTCTATTAACTCATAAAAAATATATGTTTTGACATTTTTTTAAAAAGAAAATATATGTGGAACTCAAATTTTAAAGGCTGCATCCAATTTTTTTTAGTATATGTACACTGTTAGATTCTGAAGCAATCCAAACGTTTTTGGTTCTGTTTAGCCATATCCTTAGAATAAAAATGAATTAAATAATAATTCTCATCTCATACAGTCCAGACAAAGTGTAATATATTACAATTCAATAATATTATCAGTAATAAAGAAATACAGTTCATTTAAAAAGTAAGAAAAATAAGTATACAAACAAAAAGAGCAAGAAAATGGCATAAAATGTGTTATCTTTTTTTCCCCACTCTCATCTAATGTGAAGTTAGGGATGAATAATTCAAATTTCTTAAGGTACTCAGCTCTCATCTCATTACATTTGTCACATTTTAAGAGGAAGTACTCTCTCTTGTCATCTCTCTTAAAAAATATATTAAAATTCTGTCTCGCCAAGATGATGGCAAGCAAAACACTAAAAAAAACCAGGCTGTGAAATACCTGTTGTGGATGTGTTTTCTTCTAACTTTCATACTGTGGGTGCTGCTCTGTCACTCACCTTAGTTACATAATGAATGCTGACGAAGGACAGTTTCTCTAAGAAAAATAAGGTGCGACACTGAAGTGCACAGAAGATTTATGACCTTTTGTAATGTGTGATGTCTCGAGATTTATAGTTTTCTTGTTAACCTGCTTCCCTCTGTTCATTTACACTGATTTATTTCAGGTGATGCGCGTGTATGGCTGATATATCTACGCTCAAAGACACTCATACTACACTGAAAAAAGAAAATAGTTGAACCAACTTAATTCAATTGTTTCATTTGGTAACACCTAAATGAATTAAGTTCATTGAAATTAAGTTAATAAATTCAATTAACACAATTGATTTAAGTCACATGTACTTAATAATTTAATTGTTCTCAAATCAACATTTTGCATTAATCTAACTTAAAATTAAGACAAGTCAACTTAAATTTTTTAGTTTTTCCAACTCAATAATTTGCATAACCTAGAAGTAAAATGTTGTTCTTTTCTAACCTAATAATGTGGTTTAGTGTAAATTACATTTTATAGTAACTGTAAAATGAAATTTTAGTTTGTTTAATAACTAAAATTACAATTTTAAGTTGGCT
>JAJHUR010136559.1:0-18296 GCA_027495735.1 Lutjanus campechanus
TGTGGCTGTATGAGCTGAGCAGGAGAAAGTGGCTGCCAGGATGAGCCAGTGGTCTTAAGGCTGAGCAGAGTGGGCTAAGTGGATTTAGCTGAGAGACATTAAGACCAGTTCTGAGCCTAATGACCAACGACAAGAGTCGATACTTTGCATGACTCACCTGCTGACCAGACCTGTGACTCTACTACATGGTGCACACTGGCTGTGTGTGTGTGTGTGTGTGTGTGTGTGTGTGTGTGTGTGTGTGTGTTTGGTTAGTCCCTGTCCTGAGGGCAGCCCAGGCTAGCGACTCCTCTAGTGACTCTGCTGTGACCGCGCCTGGGTAAGCTGACCTGAGGGCTTTCTGACGGATCTCTCTGTCCTTTCTGCTCCATCAACAACAGACTCATTGTGCACACGTACACACAAACACATGGAGAGAGAGTGATATGAAGTCTGTAATAGTGGCACCGTGCATGCCCGTCACAACGAAGCTATAAAAGATGGAAAGGTTGTTACATCACAATATAAAATATGCTCAAGACTCTCCAGTAAATTCTATAATCTCCAGATACTGTATGTGATTGTCGATAACTCTTGTTTATTTTGTGGGCATGCTGATGGAACATCTGTCCATTTATTCTTTCGATGTGAAAAAAAAACCTATGAAATTTTGGTCTGATTTAAATTCTCATGTTTTTAATTTCAGTAATCTGACTCACAGTTTTACACTTATTTATATTTGTTGTTGTTATCATAACCTCTTTGTGTGTACGTACTTTAATATATTGACATTATATATGTCTCTTTCTTTGGTGAATAAGGTGGAAAAAAAAACTATGCAACCAGTTCTATTGAAGCTAATGGGAGATGCAATATCATTCATGCTACTTGGAGGCCAACAGCAAATAAACAAATCTGCACATTGGTAAAAAATCAGTCAGTGTGTTATTCTCTGTGTTTTTAGTGTTCAGTCACTTTTTAGAGTCATCTCTTCATCAGAGGTGATGTTGGGTTTTAGTGTGTTCTTCATCCATCTCCCATAAGGAGGAATGTGTTTCCTCGGTCTGTCAGCCAGAGAGAGCGAGCTGTAGTGATGGAACAGAACACCTTGGCAACAGATCGCCGTGGTGACAGGTCAAGTTGCTGTGGTGAGGGGTCACCATGTCTCCTACTGGTTTTAAAGACCTCTGTTTATGCTGCTGGACAGTTTACTGTTCTTGTCCTGTCTGCACGACTGAAATAATCTTTTCTGCAGATAGTTTTCTCATGTCAATTAGTGTTGACACAAGTTGAACCATCAATTAATTGAGGGACAAACAATGTTTTGTCAACTATTTCATCTTTTTCTTGTGGAATCATGGGAGTTGTTGTCTTTTCTGTTTAACAACCACCATAGCTGATAAAAAATCTGTCTGACATGACATGAAATTAGATTCATGGGCCAGATAATATAAAAGTTTTATTTAAGTTTTACTGACATTATGTTTAGTCATGTTCACTGACCAGTGGCTAGCAGGAACTGAATAAATTACAGATTTCCTCTGCTTTTGAACATTGTTGGAAACATTTTGTATAATGTAAGTACACAGTATGTAGCACTTCCAGACATTTTGATGCAGAAATATAATTTTAACATATTGTAGTTTTAAGAAATTTTCAAGCAAAATTTTAAAAATTTGATTTGTCCGTTGTGGGCTACTCTAGAAACATTGCAGCCTCCATGGAAGAGGACCCATGTCTTCTGTGGATATAAACGGCTCATTCCAATGTAACAAGGTGACTATACACTAATGAAATCAGTATTATATTCCATTTCTGCCATATTCTGCCAATAACCCCTGTAAATCTTACACACTGGACCTTTAAATGTGAAAATTGTGATGGGTATTTTTCCACTATTTTCCACTTACTTTCTTACCTTCATAATCTCTACATCATTCAGGTGTTATTCCTGTCACTTTTTAAAATACCATCTACATTTAAAAACATCACTTTTGTCCCAAAGTTTTTGAGAAAATCAACCTTATTTAGGGAGGCTGGGGAAAATTTATTTGTGTGTGTGCATGTGACTGAGCCAGACTGTTGCGTGGCAGCCAACACTGTAGTTACATAAGATTACTGTCTATGGGCATCTGCTGCCATAATAATATCATGCAACAATGAAATTGCGTCCGTGTTTACATGTACAGTGTGAATGTCACTGGACGAATGACACAGACGTGAACAGATGAGATAGAGATTATGTGTGTGTACAAAGAGTGTGAGGTTGTGTCTTTTGTATGCTTTAGCACACAAAAAACACAGGGCTTTGGATTAATACAGCGTAATGGTTTCCTAATCGGAGCTGCTGAATTAGTGGACAAAAATAATCACTCACACATACATACACTCATTGCAAGTGTTATGAAATTAATGCAGTCATTGATGATGAAACCTCCAAACTCACAGCTACCAAACCAAAGAAGAACTACAGAGGTCACTAGCAGTAATTCCAGATAAGGCTGGGTTGACCCAACAAGGACTCAGTTTTAAACCAGATTAAATCATCATCTTTAGTTAACTTTTTAGCTAGCTGGCAAACAACGTAACATTTTGTTAAGGAACTCAGGGAAACTGAAGGTTAGCTGTTTTCCCTCCTCTTTAACACTTACAGTATTAGGTCCCGATAGCATGGAAATTTATTTTTATATGTATTTAGACTTGAGTAAGCAAGCATCTCACTGATTAAACTATTTTTAATTTCAGTTTATTTGCTAACCTGAGATTAGTTTCTAGTTTTGCTAAACCCTGTTTATAACTGACCTTAGATAAAATGAATGTTTGTTGTTGCAACCCAGTCTTATGAGCACAGGAAAGGCCAGTTTTTCAGGCAGTCTTAGCACAGGTGGAAACGTCATATTAAAAGGCTTTATTTTGTCAGATATATTAGTGGCCAAAAGCGCAGACCATCTGTGTCCTGAATGGGACTTAACAGTGGAAGTGGCCACATTAACACCTACACACTGTAATGCAATTCATCACAATAGCCTTCTAATGAAAAAAAAATGCTTCTGAGGCTTATAAAGTTATACTTCAGTTAAAGTGATCAGTTCATATTTGGAGTCACAGTTGGTGGTGATGTAATAGATTACACTAAGTCGTACATGTGCTGTTGTTATTGCGTATTATGCTGTTTGATCTGAACCAATGACCAAAACTGAGGTAGAGTCATGATGGCCAGCCAAGGGGCAGCCTGTATTTACCCTGCTTTCAGCTAAACAGATGGTGGTTTGACATGAGCCGCTGGTCTTGAGGATCCAGGTTCACTTTGTTTGGAGCCCAAACACTGAGCTCAGTCTCTGACAGACAGTTCCCGGGTATTTCTGCAGCCAGGCTGACATTAAGACGTCACATGTTTGGCTGGCACTTGTGGAAATTTTGGTTTTGCACTTTTCACACTTGTTGGCTCAGACGCTAAGTAATCTGAGTGAGTTTTGGGTGTAGTTTCTGTACATTGACAAAGCTTTGATTAGCGTAGGCTACGAAAGAATGTGTCAGACTAAACCTGATCCCTTTTTTTTTTCTAGCTGTAAGAAGGTGTGAAATGTCCCCCAGTAGAAGAGCGTGAGATTGTGTGCCCAAAATAGACTACACAAGTAGATAACAGTACCTATACAAAGAGTTTGATTGTAAAACACTGTTATCTTAAAATCTGATCCCTCCCATGTCTGTTAGGTGCTTTCCTTCTTCCCAGCAGACACTCAAAGCCTGCCTTGTCAAATCCATGCAAATTAAAGCTACAACAGGGAGGTTTTAATTGGTTATGAAACAGTCTCAGTTTAATGTTGATGCCTCTTTATGACCTACATAAGCAAACAAGACCATCTGTGAGATGATTGGCTATTTCTATACAGTTATTCTCAATGGCTGCCACCGGGTCGGCTTCTCCTTGAAATCAGATGAAACCTTTTCACAGGTAAAGTCACAGTGAGTCACACCTTAGCTGGTTAAAAAGAAGCAGAAGTAGATTTTATTCAGATACTTTCATTTTTGAGGTTATATTTTGTGGTAATGGTGGTGGAAACACTACTGCTTTTGTCCAGTGCAAAATCAACAAAATATGAAAGTTCCTTGTAGTAGCTTTAAAGTTGAGTTGAATAGATAAGTAAAGGTATAAGTCTAATACCTCAATGGAGCCGGCTGTTAAAGAAAGACACGTCAGAATCTAGTTTCTCTGAGAAAAAAAAAAAATTACTTTGACTGTTCTTATGAAAGTCCTGCTTAATGTGACTGTGAACAAAATAGAACAACACGGGGTGACAAATGTTTTAAGGCAAAGACCATTCAGTTGGATGAAACAATACCTACAGTTCTGTATGTTTTTGCAGGAAACGCGGTCAGTTGAGCAGGGCTTTTGTGTCTGGTGTCGGGTGTGAAGAATCCTATACTGTTGATTGTGTGAGGTGTTAAGCACACAGAGAGATAGCGCTCTGTAAATACAATGTGCATTTTAAATGTTCACACTGCTTAGAGACCACAGCGGCTTGTAAACAGATGTAACAATGGGTTCTGATTATATTTAAGCAGATGTTTGAATGGCAGGGGAAATTAACGTTTGAGTCCATTATTTGGGGGATTTTTTTGAGGTTTTTATTTCTACCTGTAGCTTTTCAGTAGCGTCCCTTATGTATTCAAATCAGAACATTCAAATCTTGATCGCAATACGTATGTTTTAGAGTCAAAATGCTATTTTCCCAAGCCATCCTGAAAAGTTTTTCCCATGTGACCTGACGTACATTTCTACATGGTGACGTTGCTATATATAAACCCTGTAGCTGCCTAACGTGCCTCTTCAAGAGCCAAACTCTCTATGAAAATTGTGTTTAGTCAATCCTAAATTAGTTGTATTCCTCTCCCCCTACCAGTTACCCTTTGTTTATCTCTCTCTGGTAAGTTTTTTTTAGCTACCTCTCCCCCTCTGTTTTGTTCCCCTTTTTGTTTTTTTTTTAGCCCTATACCTTTTATCATCATGAGTCTTAAGCCCAGTAACACAGCTAGTATCCCTGTACTAACCTCTACGATGCTCGGGATAGTTTGCATGAGTGCCCATCTCAGAGTAGCAAGCCAAACGTGTACAAACAGGGACTGGATGACAAGGACTACCCGAGTGCTTCTATTCATGTGTGCAACCAACTATATTCAACAAGGCTGTACTTAGAAAAGGCTGCCATCTCTGCTGTCCCTTCTGTCTGACTTGCTAGCGTAGCTGGCTATCTCGCTTGTAAGAGCAGCTGACAGATGTGTCTGTGGCGTCCGTGGAGCTGGCAACAAACAACAAGTGATGGTGATTTTCTATAGTATTAGCCCGTCTCTTCATTTATTTCCAGATGCAGCACAGCTAACGTTCACTCAGCTGGCTACTGTTAGCGGTCCCATCATTCATTTTATTTATTAGGTTACTGTGGTTACACGACAAAGCTTACAACGACAACATTTGACCCCAGTTTCAGCCATATGAAATTGAGCTGCTCTACTGATATTTATGTCCGCTTTAGTTCAGCAGAAACACAGCTCACTCAGGACTCACTCAACCTTTGTTACAACTGTCAGTTGCTAATTGTTTCCATTTGAAAAACCCGGAAACAAACGTGGACGGGCCAATAAAACCAACTGCTGTACTGTGGTGGAGCAGAGGTGAGAAATCTTTTTAAATATGCTGTAATTATGCTTTTTTTGGGGGGGGGTGGGGGGCTGCAATGATTAGTTGATTGGTTGATTAGTTGTCAACTACTAAATTAACCACCAAATATTTTGATCATCTTTTTAAGAGAAAATGTCCAAATTCACTGAACTGAATATCTTCGGTCTTTGGACAAAACAAGACATTTGTGGACGTCACCTTGGACTTTGGGAAACATTTTTCCCATTTTCTTACATTTTGTGGATCAAACAACTAATTGATTAATTGAGAAAATGATTGACTGATGAGTCAAAGATGAAAATATTCGTTAGTCATCCCAACTGTTTTATTGTTTTATTCAGTTATTTGCTGTTTCATTTTTCAGCAAGCCTGAGGTACAACGGACTTTACAGCCAAATTTTGACTGGAAGAACAGATGTTGTATTTTTGTGCACATGTGTAGGTATTGTCATCCAAGAAAAAAATAATTTCAAGACACAAAATAGTTCATTCAAATCCTTGCATTAGTACCATCTCTTCTGTTTTCTCAATCCTATTTGTGGCTTCACTTAATTTCCATTTATCTTTTTTTTTTTCAGTTTGTCTCTTCTTGTTGTTGCACCTGAGGTTTGTGCTGGAGTACCAGAAGGCTCCAGTTTCTCTAGTTCTCTAGTCCCACCTGTTCAGAGAAGTCACCAGACTCTTTCTCAAGACACTGCTTTGGGACTGGATCCAGCACACTCAAGTGCTCAAATCCAGATTAGTGCCAGACAGACATCAGGTAAAAAGAGTGTACGCTCTCATGCACTCTTAACACAGTAACACATTTGCTTACCGACTAACCGTTTCAACTTGTACACAGTGTGGACTCCCTTCCCTTCCTCTACTTCTAAAAAAGCCTATCCAGACATTACCTAACATACACTCAACAAAAACATGAACACAACATTTTTATTTCTGCCTCTATTTTTCAGGTGAGGTAAAAAAAAAAGAAAAGAAAAAAGTAAGTGCACACGAAAGGTTTATTTCTCTCCAATTTTATTTACAAATTTGTTCAAATCTGTGTTAGTGAGCTCGTCTTTCCAAAAATAATGCATCCACCTGACAGGTGAGGCATATGGAGATGCTGATTTAACAGCAGGTGAGCCTCGGTCTGGTCCACACTGAAACGTGATGTTTGATCTTGAAAAAAGACATTTATTAGATACTGAACTATAGCTATTTCACATAGGGGTACAGTTACCGATTATTCCCCAGGAGGGCAAAGTCTGCCTCTGATCGAGTAATACTCGTTGCCTTCAGTGGTTGGGTTGGTTAGGTTTAGTTAGTTTAAAAATATCTGGGTAAGGAAAACAGAAGCAGAGTAGGGCAGGTCATGACTTTGCCCTCCTGGAAAAAAAATGTTGTATATAGCTCTATGTAAAATAGGCATAACCAACAAATTTGTGAGAAATAAACTTTTTTGTGCACAGAGGAATTCTTAGATCTTGTACTTCAACTCATGAAAAACAGAGGCAAAAACAATATTATATATTGGTTTAGCGTATATATAACTTCTATTTAACTGGGAAGTCACATTGAAATTAAAATCTCTTTTACATGTGAGAACAAGCACAGAAAGGCCCCCCCACACATGATCAGCAGTAGAACACCTCTACTCTGGCTGTCCCATTGTTTTCCTATGGCGCCCAACAAAGTTGCACGCTACTTGGATCTGCCACCGAACACTCTGCTCAAAGTTCAAATTATTTCAACTCTGACCTTTTAAAGCGCAACCAATAAGATAATAGCTGTATGTGATGACATAGCCAGAAGCAATCATAGATGTATGGAAGTGACCGAGAGTGATAGAAGAAAAGTTTTCTCAAACTAAAAACTTAAAAACACACCACAATTGCACTAGTAAATGTAATGCCAAAATGTCAGCAGTACGATTGGGCTACGAGATTTGTGAAGCATATAGTTTATGAATCCAATGCTAAAGTTTGCGTAGCTATTTGTATACCAGGAAGACATGACGTATAGTGCTGTGCATTGCCTCTCTGTGCCCTACCTAGTGCTGAACATGGGACACATTTCTTATCATGTTAAGGCCACTTCAGAGCCTTCTGAATATCTGACATTTAAATATGTTCTTCTAGTGACCACAAAAAATGGTCTGATGTACTGATGTCTGCCCTTACCTCTGTGTCTGTCGCTGTACTTGATGCCACCGAGGATCTCTTGACCTTTCCTTGTGTGGTCGTTTGTGTGGGCGAGTCTGCAGCGGGAGGATGAAATGTCTGTGTGTGGTTGGTTTTGGGTGACAGGGGTGAATTCTCTCTGGGGAGGGGAGAGGTAGAAGGGGTGGGAGCCGGTGACGGGCGCGGGGAGAGGGTTCCCATCTCAATTGCCAGGTCCTCGGTGCAGGCCAGGCCACGGCTGCGGAGGAAGTCATCCGTGTCTCTGTCCACCACCAGCAGCCTGGTGCGGTGGGGCACCTCACGTATACGGTTCACCACCTGCAGAGAGAAGAGATGAGTTACAGAGAGGACGAACTAAAATGACTATTGTGGTGTCATTTAATGCATGTTTTCTAATGCTTTATTTGATGTGTTGCGCACAAGACTCTCATTACACTGACATAAGCATGTCATAACACTTGTCATGAACATGAAGGAGTCTTTATGAATATTTATGCTGTTGTCATTAAGTGTCATTTGGTCACTTGTGTCATTTTTAATGCAAAGTTGACATTGTTTGATATGTCTTTGTTCTGACAACTTTACATTAACCAAGCCAATAATGTCATTCTAAAATCAACACATCATTTTTTCTGGAGCTGATGATGCAAGCAGCTATGAGTGACACATCTCGCTTTCTTCTGATCTCTGTTGAGAGTTACACATGTGCAGCACCAACTGGCACGTCCCCGCGCCATGCTAGCATTGTCAGCATCTTGCTGAGTCTGACTGAAAACGTTCCACTTGATTTGAGGTTAAGGAAAATGTTCATGACACACTTATAATTGTCTCATGACAGCCAGAGTCAAAACCAACCACATATAAGTATAATATAATGTTAAACACAAAGCAAAACAGTTTCTTTAAGTTTGATCATGTTAAGTTGTAATAACAAAGACATTTCTGGTTAACGCCAGGTTGTCATAACAAAGACATTAGCCTGATTAATGTCAAGTTGTCATAACTAGAGATGCACAAAATAACCCATAATTAGCTGTTTCTCATGTCTGATAGAGATAAAGATAACTGATAATTTCGCATTTTTGTATTTTGTAAGTTCATATAACCTGTAGTTTATGCACACTTGGGGGGAAAGAAAGGCCCAGATGTACTTAGCAAAACTGGATGATTTAATATTTCATAACTCTGACAGAACAAAATCTGACATCACTGTGACAACAACAACAACAACAACAAAGAACAGCTCTGACTCTTCAAACGTTCATCAAAAAAACTTCACAAATATACTTCGGCTTTTATGGAGTATTTTGCCAAAGAATTCAAATGAAATGTTTTGACAGTCTGTCAGATCAGATATTAGTGTTACTGACATTTATCGTTAATATGCGCCAATACCGATATAGATGGAGATCGCTGGATGCGCACCCCTTCAAATAAAGTTTAACCGCATGTTTTTCTCCCTGAACTGGCTTGCACATAACATACTTTTACTATGACAAAGACACCCAGTGATTCCCATTACACAAGGCTCACATTGACCCATTTTAGTAACCCCCTCCTTCTCCTCAGGCGAAGGGAAAAGTGGTGGAACAGGTATAGAAGTCATTGTTTGTACCTCTGAGAGTTTATATGCCTCTCCTTGCTTCTCTCTATGTCCCACATGGGCTTGATTGTGATTTTAAAAACTTATTTATTGAGCCATCACTCACTTGATGGTGGGTTTCGTTCTCCACATTCTCCCCATTCACCTCCACCACCCGGTCCCCTGGCCGCAGCCCGCCCAGGTCAGCCGAGGAGCCCGGCTCCACTTTGCGGATGAACTGTCCGCCTCTGTTCCGCTCCCCATGTAGGTGAAACCCATAGCCGCGCTCTCCTTTGGTCAGGAAACAGAGCCTGGGTCTCAGCTCGCTCTCCATCCCAGCACGTCAATAGACGGAAAACAGGTCGAAGTGTCTCAGGAGAATAAACAGGTGCTTGCTCCAAGAGCGGTGGAAAGTCTCTGGCTCTTAATCCGACGTACGGCTGCGCGCTTCAGCGACCAAAAGATCATCATCATTTAGCATGATGCGAATCCATTAATAATCCACAATTGTTCAGGGAACAAAAATCAAAAAGTGGGCTAAAACTAATGAGAGTTTAATCCATCATGCAAAGACCAGGGGCGCGTATATGAACGCGTAAAAATGGCGCACGGTGTGCGTAAAATAGTGACCAAAAACCAAATCCAAATCCAGTTCATCTGAGGAGTAATCCAAGAGATCAGAGATTAGAAAGCTGTTCCTCACACGTAACACTTAATTCTCCTAGTCAGCGGGGCGTATGTCCTCATGTCCGACCCGGTGCGAGAGTGAAGAGGCGTCAACAGCAGATGCCACTAAACGTCCCCGTCAGCGCACACCTGACGACGCAGCGCAGCCGCGACGCACTGGCAGAAAATTAGTGCCTGTAAACAACGACGAGGCTGTAAAGGGTTACTGTGAAGATCATTTATTAAGCCAAGGTGCGTTCACTGTAACGCCAAGAACATTTGGTCCTGTTACAGCCCCCCTGGAGAGGCGGAGGTGGTGGAGGTGTAACCAGACAGACTCCGACCGTGACCTGAGGACGGAAATCTTCCTTATCCGCCTTCTCTCCCTATCTGCATTGGAGATCATTGAAGAGGCGGCTGCGTAAAAGGGGATTAAATGTTTCATGAAATATAAGCTTTTCCTTGTGTTTGTGATGTGGTATCAGGCTCACCTTCATTTATTCATTTAAAAAGGAGTCTCACAAGTCATCCAGGACAACCGGGTTTGAGGACATGTGTTATTGATACTCAGATTAAGGACGGTCAGACATCCAATAGGCAAATATTGGGGAGGACTGCAGTTTAGCTTTTTTGCCACCACAGAAATTCTCACCACTGCTGATTTGCCCCTTTGCTATCACTGTAAAAATAATGACAAAAAAGGAGAAAAGTTGAAAAAACTGAATATCAAGGCAACTGTTGTCACTAAATGTTTGAATTTTAAACTCAAACTTGTAAGCTTTGAAATAAACTTAAAAACGTTTTGCCTAATCTCTTGTTGAATGTAATGAATGTTGTTGAAATGTACTTATTTTTTAAACAACTTAAATATTCAGTTTTGAAAAACTGAATATATTCAAGTGTTTCTAAATAACAAAATTAAATTATCTAAAGAAAAATTTACGGTTCAGCAAAACTTTTTAAAAATAGTTTATTTCAAAACTTATATGTTTGGCTTGAAACTCAAATACTTTGGAGCACCGCTGAGTTAGTGTGTTCATAGAAGCAGTCCTGGGTTCGACTTTTTTTTAATTTATTTTTTTTACAGTGTACACCATATTTATATTAGAGGGGTTCAACATTACATTATTGCCATTGCCAACTAATACATAACTGATGAATTAATGCAGGATGGTGAATTCCTGTTGCTCAGTGTTAACAAATGATCAATCACTGTGACTTTCTGTGATCAGTTAACACTTACTATGTGATCAGTTAGGAATGTTAAGTCAGTTACTTAATATATGAATTAATATGCGATCAAGTCAGCTGGATTTCAGTTGCATAAAAGTTTATGTAACTGTAGTTATGTTTAATATGTAAATGTTTGCATCTGACATTGATTAGATAAAATAGCTTCATAGTTCTATAATAAAGTTTTGTGAACACTGTAAAAATATACAGGAATTTAGAGGAATCTTTTCTCATTGGATGAACACAGAATGCAAATGTTACTTATTCAAGTTAATTATACTATATATACTAAAATATACTAGACAGAATTCATAAGCATGAGTTCTTCTAATTTGAAGTCTTTTGACTTGAAGTGATGAGTTGAATGAAGGTACTGTACAGAATTAATTGAACTCATTAAATTAAGTTTCTAAAGAAACATAATCAGCATATTAGCAGACTTCCCAGCATGTATTTTGTGACAGTTAAAGCTCTGTTGAGACCCTCCTTTTTATGTTTTATGTTTAAAGACAAATCATATGATGGAAACTTGCTGCGTGTCTTGAATATACTTCAAGATAAGTCATGACTGTATGTGTGATGTAATAAATTCACTGGAACAAAGTAACTCCAACAGGAGCAGCTGCAGCAGTTTTTTTTTAAAAAGTGAAATGAGGAATTTTAAACTAAGAAAACATTAAAGGAAATTAAATTTGTTTGAAATGTTTGTTGGTGTGACGGAAAAGTTGTTGATTTTGTTTAAGTATCTTAAAGTTTACTGAACGTGTTTTCTAAAACCTGAATTAATATCCAGTTTATTTGACTAGAAATGTGCATTTGCATTTATATAACGAGTACCTCAATTACTTCAATTCAGATGCAGTCAACTTGCAATTTTGAGGCAGCCAGGACACTTTTTTAACTTTTTGAAGTTAAAACAAATAGTTTATTTTTACAGTGTCACTGAAATTGAGCTCATTTGGTTGCATATTCATGTATGAAGTAATCATGAATTAACATTCCTTAACTGATGATCTATTACGTGTATTGATTACATAAAGTCATAATGACTTTTGTTAATACTGAACAACAGGAATTCATGACACATCCTGCTTTAATTAATGTAGTAAAACATCATGAGTCATGCATTAAGCATTACTTGTGTTATTTATCCATCTCGATTGCTTTGTGGCTTTTCAAATATAGTTTTGGCACTTCGAGTGCCACAAGAAGAGTGCCACTCTGCAACTCACACCAAACCAGTCTAGATGGATAAACAGCACTACAGGCCAAAGGAAAAACATGCATTTTTGATTCTGATCTGATTTGTACCCTTATTGTTAAGTGTCACCTTATTACCTCTGGATCACTACTGTAAAGCTGCCCCAGGCCTGTTTTCACACAAGACATTTTGGCTCATTGCAAGACAAATACAGGTGTAACTAATAACATTAACAATGTCTTTGTTCCATGTTGGTGCACCAGCAGGCCAAGACAGTCAGCCAACATGAAATAACAGGTTCCCTGTAACTGCCACACCTAAGGACGAGCAGTTATTATTGCTATTAATTACACCAATGCTTTCCAAGTATCATACGTATCAAGTATCAAAGCTAAATAGGCTCTAGCACTGGCTATAATGAAAGTGATAGTGTGCTTACTCTACAAGGCTTTAATAAAATGAGCATGGAAATTATGCAACAGAATAATTATTTGTAGTTTAAGCAGTGCTGCCGAGTGATATTGCGTTTGCAGAAAACAATGTGAACCGGTACTTAGTATGTCATTTTATCAAGTATGATCATATTGTGATGTATTTTTAAGCAGGAACCAACAGGCTGGGTGCACACATTTACTTATATATGTGTGAATAGAGGACATGTTTGAACTTTAGTCAATCTTGGGTTCTTTGGGATTCACCCAAATCAGAAGAGGTTATTCAAGAAAGCACAAATAATGGCAGAATGCATTTATTCAGCCCAGAGCTGCTGATTATTATTCAGAAAATGTCAGCTCCATGATTACCTTGCACCTACTTTAATCAGTCACTTATATAATGCGCAAAGATTATTCCCTTCAATGGAGGGATATTTTGATATTTTGATTTTGTATATCATGACTGTGGAGTTTCTGTTTCTAATGCATATCATTGATACTTTGCAGACAACACTTGCACTGCCAATGAATATTAGATGAAAAACAAAACATTTGTGTGATTTAACCCGAGTTCTTGCATAAACCACGCCCACTTCTGGTCTTCTATCAGAATACACATACAGACACAGATAATTATGTGGTCTGAACAGATACAGATACAAATGATGATGTATTTGTGCACTTTAAGCTCTTCCCCAATAATACTTTCGTGTTCATCATGCCTTTAAAATGTTGGAGTGTATATGTATACCCGGGTATGAATAGGCACACAACAGCGATTCAGCTATTTACACCAGACCTCCTTATTTTAGCTACAAAGAGCAACAAATTCACTGTTGATGAGAGGCTGTGATTGGTGGATGGGTTTAAGGCTTCCAGTGGGAGAACAATGTTTGGCTTCTGTTCTGGACACCTACAACTTCACAAGAGTGTGAAATTACACGTCAGTTTACCTGTTAGTTTCAGTTTTTATCATTTTCTGTATATATTTTCTGTCTCTGCCAGGGTGCAAATAGTCACACAGACTTTTCCAACCCAGGTCTGCCTTTAAATTTTTCACTGGCCTTTTCAACACTCTGTTAAGCAGTTTTAGGTAATTTCTTTTGACTTAATATTTTTACAGTTAAGGGCAAGATGTAATTTACCAAGTTACTAAATTGATCAATTTGATCTCCCTGAACTTTGTCAAACACATTGTTTATTCTCTAAGTTTTACTTCCTGTCTAATTTAGATGTTTTTTTTAAATTATTATTCATTATTATTATTTCAACATTTAAGTAGATGTTTATTTTTACATGTAACTTGATATAATTTTCACTCAATATGCAACAGACAAACCCCCTCTACTGGACAAATTTTGATCTTGACAACCACCTTCAGTATATATATGTTTCTTTTATTTGGTAATAAAGAATTAAGCACTAAGAGTACAAAAATAGTTGATCTTCTATGCAATGTAAAAGGTGTCGTTACAGTGTAAAATAAAACTCAACAAGAAAGGTACAAATATTCTGAACTATATATTTACATTATTGTTTAGCTTCAATGCATGTTTTCAGTGTGTGCGTGTTTCGATTAACTCTTCTTGTCCGATATTTGATCACAGCTCAGACAAAAACTTATGTGACGGCTAAATCAATGATTAGCTTTGCTTTTCAGCCTTCTTCTCTGGTTGGTGGGGGAAACAGGCGTGGGCAGCGGCTCCGTCTTTCTCCTCTCGTCTTTGACGGCAGATTCCTGCTCAGGTTCAGTTTTCGCTTTAAGGGGAGACGTTGGACTTGGAGACCGTGGGGATCCAGCTTTAGGCTTCTTCATAGGAGAGTTCTTGTGGGCAGATGGACAGCTGTGCTGGTTCAGACACACAGAGCACAGAGGGTTGACGGGCAGACAAACCTGCTGTCCGAAACCCACGAGCAGCCAGTTGATCTCACTCCACAGCTCCCTGCAACACGGTGTGAGAGGATCAACTCAAGCTGACTTTAAACGTGCATTTGAGAAGAGTGCTGTAAAGATGACACAACTGATCATCACCTATTTAACACACAAGTCAAGTCAAATTACTTGTATACATACATGTTAACTTGCCAGTAAAACTCATTCTGGTTATGTAGCTGCACTATGCTCATCAGCTAATCAATAACACTGAATTAATACTAAATGGTGTCCAAATGTGGCAATTATGTGTAGAAAATTGATTTTCCTAATTTTGATTTAAAAGTTGCCTCCTATCAGTCAAGACATCCTACAGTGAGGAGTTCCTATTAATCACCTGAGTCAGCGATGTGCTATATGCATCTGGATCGATCTCAGTGGGACTGATTTTTATAGATTTGTTTTTATAGATTTGTTGGTCCGTGTTAATCAGCATGTGTGGGTCAGCAGTGATTCAGTCATGCTGTTACCTGGGTAACCACTCCTCCAGGGCTTTACGCGTTTCCTCCGGGTTCTTGGTTGGTTTCCTGAGCCAGCCCAGCCTATTAGAGATGCGATGCACATGTGTGTCAACGCCTAAACAAAAAAATAAATAAATGCAATAAATGAGCCCATAAGGATTTACAATTTTAGAAAACAGTGAGTGGTGGTCTGGACTCACGTATTGTGACCATCTGGTCTACTCACAACAATGCAGGTACACAGTATTTGTTCTATTTCCATTTAATCAGTTGTTTTCTATGCTGCAACGTTACCAGTCCCAGATTACTTGAAGACCATACTAGAACAGTATCTCAGAGCAGTCAACAAATACTTTGATTATAGATTAATATAGATTTCCTGATTCCAGCTTCTTCATTAAGAGAATTGACTGCTAGGTTTCTGTTTTATGTTACAAAACATGCTATATATTTGGACTAATTTGGATTGACAGTCAGACAAAATGTGCAATTGGAAGACATCACCTGCACCTTTAGAAAATGTGATGAGCATTTGTTACTGTTTTCACACAGTTTTTTTTTTTAGAGCAAACCATCAATTAATTGAGAAACTAATCAGCAGAGCAATTGATAATGAAAATAAACATTAGTTGCAATCCTAGCTTACTGTAGGCATTTTATGGAAGAGTTCACCTTCAGTTTTTAAATTTTGTTAAAAAGCAGACATGAACACTTTGTTACAGCGGCATGGAGGGAGTGAGGTGTTCTGGCCGATGTTAATGGGTAAATTAGATATTTTTAAACCCTTTTCCCGTGTGTTTGTGTCTCAGTGATTCACAGGGACAACGTAATCCCTCCGGGCGACTGTGCACCATCAAAATACATCCACAGAAAGTGCTTGCTTTTCCCAGTTAAAAGGTTTATTTGTGGAGTTTTTCTTTACTCTTTTAAGGGTCTGAAGGACAGGGGTTGTTGCACACTTTACAGATTGTAAAGCCCCCCTGTACAAATAAACTTGACTTGACTTGTTTTGCCACTGATAGGCTCAGATTGTTATCCTAAGTGTCTGCCAACAAGACAGATGCTTTTTTTTTTTTAGAGAGAGAAATATATGTTTTATTTAATCAGAAACAGCTGTTTTATTGCGGTCGCCAAACCCACCAGACTTCCTTCGCAAAACTCTAGTTCTAATCTTGTCATCTTCGTTCTTTGCAACATAAACAAAATAAAACTCACCAAAAACATATTGGCTCATGTTTTCACTGTTCCCAAAAATCGCCAGCACTAGTTGTTTGGTTGAAATAAACCCCATCAGATGTGAAAATATCAGGAGATGAGCAGGAAGGAGGTCGGACACCAGAGAAGCAGCGTGTTAGAGAGAATTTTTTCACATCTGCCTCTGTGAATGAAGAACTTGTTTCAACCAAACCAGAGCTGGTGATTGTGAGGTGGTGGAAAGACAAATTAAGATTTTTTTTTTTTGCTGAGTTTTATTTGTTTCTGTTGAGTTTGAATGAAGATAACAATGAAGTTATAATTACATTTTGTAAAGGGAGTCTGGTGAGAGCCATAAATTGCCTGTTTCTGGTAAAACAAAAAGGATCTTCCTCTTAAAAGAAAGTCTATCTCTGTAGCAATCCTTTCCAAAGTGTTGTCAGACACTCATGATAACAATCTGGGCCTGTCAGTGGACGATGCAGCAGCAGCGCTCTCACTGAATTCTGGACCACTTTCAAAAAGTGTTGTACCCATTAATCACTTTGACACAAAGAAATTGGAAAATAGGTTGAGAGACACCAGAGTTAGCCTTTAACTTCTCCAAAAAAAGATACTCCTCTCCATTAGAAAAATCTCTCCTTTCATCTATAAACAACAGGAGCCGTGCTGCCAAAGAAAACTTGAGGTCTGTCGCCTGAGATATCAAGAGTCAGCCTGAAGCTTACAGTTCAGTTTCTAACCATGTGACCGTTTCTTCCATTTCATTTGTAAGTGACTGTGTGCACACAGGAGTGTGTCCCCACCGATGCCGGACACCTGGTCCCAAGCGATGTCCATAGCCAAATGAGCCATCTTTGGTCCGACCCCTGGCAGGCGGACCAGCCCCTCCACGCTGTCTGGAATGTCCCCTCCAAACTCTTTTTGCAGCATGGCCGAGGTCAGCTTCAGATACTTCACCTTAGTCTACAGATGGGAGGGTGGGACAGACGGTTCATTAATTACACAAACTTGAGACAGAAGGAGAGTGAGAAACTGATTTGATGAACAGTTTGATGGCATCTGAAGTAGCATGGGATCATGGGAGTTGTTGTCTTCATTGTTTAACAGTCCCATAGCTGATGAAAATCTATGTGACTCGGCTCAGGCAGAAATCACATTAATGGACAAGGTAACAGTAACATTTTATTTGTGTTATGTTTAGTCAAATTCGCCGACTTCTTTCATCACTGTCTTAAGTATCTGATGTATCCCATGTTTTCCTGAAAATTAACAAGTGGCTAGAAGGAAACTTGAATAAATCACAGATTTCTCTGGATTTGACTATTGTTGGAAACATTTGGGACAATGTTCACAACTCAACAAAAAATATAACATAGATTGAGCATTTTCTGACATTTTAATGCTGACATGTTACAACTTTAAAGGAATGGTTCACCCCAAAATCAAAAATTTATATTTTCCCCCTGACCCGTAGTGCTATTTAACCATCTAGACCAGGGTCTCTTTCCAGAAATCATGACCCGGTTACTCAGGATAATCCACAGATCTTCTTAGTGGGAACTACTTTCTTTCTGCAGTAGAATCTACTGGAACTACTTTCTTTTCTACTAGAGAGAAAATAGTTCCTACATGAAACTGTTCACAAGAAGGTCTGTGAATGCAAAATTCAATTTCAAATGTATTTTTTTGGCACTTTGAGCACCACAAGCCATCTCGTTCCATTATATTGGACAGAAGGCAGACATTTCTAGGGCTAATATCTCAAAAG
>JAJHUR010136562.1:0-16379 GCA_027495735.1 Lutjanus campechanus
TTTTTTTTTTTTTTTTTTTTTTTTTTGGGGGGGGGGGGTAATTAATACAACCAGCATTATTACTATAACTATTATAATTAACATTATTGTCATATTGACATTTTCTATTATTATTTATACTTACTTATTTATTTATTAATATACTTATATTTATACTTACTACCTACCACTCGGGTCCCTGCTGGGCCACGCTTGTTGGGCCACGGCCTGTGATCTCCTTGCCCCTCCCGGCCTTTTTAATTTATATATATAAATTAAAAATACATAAATAATAATAATAAAGACTATATATACATCTAGACATAGGGTAAGGTGCCGCATACAGTCCAGGGCTCGCGGGAGTGGAGGGGGGAATCCGGGGGTGTTGGGGGCTGCAGGCTGGTCCCGTGCGGGTGGGTAGGGACCTGAGGCATTCTGTAAATTTAAAGACCCCCCCCCCCCATATTATTATTATTATATTATTATTATTATTACTCATCATCTTTATTAATATCGAATTTCATTATTATTGATATTATTCTTATTATTATTCTTATTATAGCAAAAACTATAAGTTTGCATTGTGGTATTTCTTTTTTCTTTTATTTATTTATTTATTTTTAGTTATTTATGGCTTGGTTCCTTCTGTTTACTCATTTCTATTGCCTATTATTATCGCATTTGCCTGTCTGACAATTACAATATTTATTATTATTATTAATATATATATACATATATATATATATATATACATATATAATACAATTTTTCTTACTCTCAAATCACACACACACACACACACAAAAAAAAACCCCCATAAATGTTGTTGTTTGTTTGTTTGTTTGGTTTGTCTGTCCTGTATTATCACTGTAATGTCTTATTGCACAATAAAAAAAAAAAGAAATAAATTTAAAAAAAGAATAATATAGCACATGCTATGATATGATGATGATGTATTAGATAAATAGTTATATGTTATTTATTAATGTAGAGTGTGTTTTAGCAAATTATTCTTTTTATTTGGGAGATGTTAAGCAGCAGGGGAAAAAAAAGTGCTCAATAAAATATAAATATAAAAATAAAGAGCTGAGGCTCTTTTGAACATAAAGGTTGCAGACCCCTGAGGAACACACGTGAGGAACAATGTGGTGGACAGAACAAAGTGAGGTACAGAGTGGTGTTGTGTGTCTCTCTCATGGCGTGTGTCATTTGATCTGGTGAAATGCCCTGATTTGTAACCAGGGGAAGATCTCTAGTTGAAGCAGTCTCTAGGTCAATTATCTTTTAGTGTGTGCATAGCAAATCTCATTTTCAGTAATGATAGTGTGCACTCTGCCAGTGAGCAGGGAAGATAAGTTCATTATATCCTGTTCTCCCTGATCTGCAGAAGCCCACTCTGAGGATGAAGAGGAGTTCATCTCAGTGTCTATACTGACTGTCTGTAGCATCATGTAAAGGCTGCTGCTTTGAGGCTACTGCACAGAAACTTGTTCCTTCCAAATCACCAGACACTTGAAACTGTTCATTCTCTTCCTTCTCTGTAATAGGCCTTTAATTCAAGAAGGCCCAATTATGTTCAAGCTTCTTCATAATTGTTCTAATGTAACCGAGGTTTCAGACTGTGTGAGTGACCCCTACTGTAGTTGTGAGTCTTTAGATGGTTTCTTTGACCAGGATTATAAGCAGAGAAAAGGTAGATCCATCCAACCATCGTCCGTAACCACTTATCTTGACGGGTCATGGGGTGGTGACATTGGGCGAGAGGCAGGGTACACCCTGGACAAGTCGCCAGTTCATCAGAGGGCAAGAAAGTAGATCCAGTATTTGAATTAGTTTAAAGCGATATTCCACCTTGCGAGAATAAGCCACTCAGTATGTACTCACCACTATGCCGATGTGATGATGGGTGAAGGTCTTCAGTTCACAAAACAATCCTGGAGTTTTAGGAGAAACAGGGTAGCAGCCTCATCCAGTACAATGGCAGTGAATGGTGACCACAGATAAAACGTTAAAAAAAGAACACAAAACAAACACAAAATGTCTCCATCCTGCTTGTGTGGTGTAATCCAAGTGTCCGCGAGCCGCAACATTAAAAATTAACCTCAAAAGACGCCATTTACGCCATGTTTTTAGCAGAAATATCAGCTGCAGCATGTAGCCGGTAGGATGTAAACATGGCGTCGATCTCGCAAGACTTCCGCACGTGCGTCCATTAAGATATATACGAAGTCTCGTGAGATCGATGCCATGTTTACATCCTACCGGCCACATGCTTGTTTTGTGAACTGAAGACCTTCACCCATCATCACATCGGCATAGTGGTGAGTACATACAAAATGGCTTATTCTCACAAAATTGAATATCACTTTAACCATCAGTTTTTTTGTTTGTTTGTTTTTTCTTAACAGGCAGTTTGAGTAATAATCACTGTTCACCTTCATTTTTTTTTCATCATGTCTGAGTGTTTCTAGGCTCAGACCCCAGATCTCAGCAATTTACTTACTAATAAACTGCAAATAACAAATAACAGAAACACAATGTGAGTATAACAGAGATGAACCAACCTGTAAGTGAAGAAAACAGAAAGAAACTTTCATACTGTCAACATGGTGAAGTCACACTGTTCAGTTTGCTGTGGACCTCCAGTATGTTTACGGTGTTTACAGTCCCACTGTGGACTGTAGAAGGTTATCAGGGCCCAGATTGTTGGCCGCTGCCTGGAACATTGGACCATGTTGACCAGTGTGAGCTGTGTTAAATGGTGCTTAAACTGGGGCAGGGTTTAGCACGCATCTGGCTTAGACTGCAGCCCACCCAGAGGCATGCTTCCACAGTGCCCTGCCAACAGATCCCTGGGGTGTCACACTCCATTTAACGCTGGCATCACCCACTGTGGCAAGAGCACCCTGCTTTTCATGTTGGTCAAGCTTTTCAGACTGACACACACAACACTCACACTCAGTCGAGCCTATACATTAATATTGTATTTTAATTTATATGTCCTTTTCTGTGTGTTTTGCTGCTGACTAAGTTGTAGTCTGTTTGTATGACATTTAGCTTCTATGAAGAGTTGTGGATTCATGCCACTTAAGAATGAATTCGATTTAGAGCTTGAGATCTGTGCTGGAACCCATCAGGTTAGGTCAGGCTTTATTTCTCAAATATTTCACAGGCTTACATCAGGTTCAGGCTATACTATATTTATTTATTTGTTTGTTTGTTTGTTTATTTATTTATCTCCCCAGTTTAGTCTTTGTCAATTCAAATTCCCCCCCATGTATTGTCCCTGTCACTGAAAACTCCTCCTATTTGGTACATTGAAGGAAGTTTGTTAATAAAAATGTCAGGCTGTAATCGGGTTTGGGCTGAAATATGCTAATGAGGTCGGGTTCGGGTTTAGGACAGAATTTTGTCGGCATCCGGCCACGACAGGCTCAACTTTTCAGGCACAATTAAAGCACTAATAAGATTCTGTCAGTTTTCCAGTCCAGTGTGCATAATTGTGCACTTTGGAACTTTGTAACATTGCAGAGCCTGACTGTGTTACCTTTCTTAATATAAATATCATGTATACATGCTGCCACTTTAATAGAATATAGCATAAGCTAAATTTTGATTTATAAGCTATATGATCATTGGAGCGGTTGGATTGGCACTCTTCACATTTAGCATTTGAATTGAAACACAGTGCCTTGTAGAGGAGATTTGTTGGAATGTGTGTGTTTCCCAGGGAGAGTTTGTGTATGTTTCTGCCTCCACAGCTCCACAGCTGTGTAGGTGCACTAGGGAAGCTTTGGCAGTTGTGTGCATCTGTGTATGGGAGCACGCTCTGCCTCCCCATCAAACCTTATTCTCTCTGACAAAAGGCCCTAATAGCTCAATATTTTAATGTCTGCTCAGAGCAAGTGAAGACAGAATCATGCTCGCCATCTGCTGCAGCTGCAGATGCTCCTCTTCTCTCAGTGAGCTGAACGGATTCACTGGTGAGTGTTTTAATTTTATGTCGGCGTCGGGAGACCTTCTCCGGAACAAATTATTTCAAATTATGACAGAGAGCCTCACAAGAGCCTTCTCTGTTCCCTCTGGGGGATACAGCGCCTGGATTAACCTTTCTGTAGACTCAGCTTTGATCTCTGAGTGTGTGTGTGTGTGTGTATGTAACACATGTGGACAGTGAAAGGTGATTAGAGGAGAGTGTTGTATCATCTGCTTATTCCCATGCCTAAAGCACCTCAGATGTACAGAGTCTGCTCTGACCACTTTGTGATTTAATGTATACAATGTAAAATAAACATTATACAAAATGCTTTCCAAGGCAACTTTTTGATAAATCACCACTGGATATTTTACCTGCATTAAAACCACCACATTCATTACACCTTATCAAGAGCCTTATTCAATTAAATGTGTCTTTGCTCAACAAAATATCACCCTAATCAAGCTAAATGTTGTAAATGTGTGCAATCAAGGTCCATCAAATGCACATTAGTGAAATTAATATGATTTTTTTCTGAAAACATTATACAAGGCTGCTGATCAATATCGGTATTGGACTTGAAAAATGGTGTGGATCCTTTCCTAGAGAGTTGCTGACTCCAGAGCTATGTGCAATCACAGTCAAACTTTATAAACAAAGTCTAAACTTGGTAATATCCACATGGCATCAACATCTCCTGCAGCTGTTGCTGGTCTGTAAAACCTGGTAGCTCAGTTGGTAGAGCCCCCCCCCCCGAGGGTTTGTGTCCTCTGCAGCAACTGTGGCTTCTCCCACCTATGGCCCTTTGCTCCGTGCTGTCCCCCCATTCTCTCTCCCACTTTCCTGTCATATCTATCTATCCTGTCCTATCAAATACATGACATGCAACAAGCTAATAGTTAGCTCACTCAGGGCAACTTGTGTCAGATGGTTGTATACACCTCTAGCAGGATGGGGAAGGTAACAATCCGGAATGAGAAGGACAGAATTCTTTATTTGGAGCTCCATTAGCTTCCACAAAGTGGTCGCTAGTCATCCTGGAGTCCAAACAGACCATGTCATGTAACACAACAGAATGTCATGTCTTATGACACAGAACAGTCATAGCAAGTAGTTCTGAGGAAGGGTTAGTCTGTGCCTCAACACTGATCATTCAACACAGTTTGAGAACTGACCAGACATGCAGATATCTATCAAAACGTTAGACAGTAGCACAGATAGCTTCTGTCTATGTGGGGATTTTTAGGAGCAAACTGTGGCAAAATATTTTTAAACAGCTAGATGTTTTACTCCGTGCAATCAAATTAGAAAGACAAATTAGGAATAATGAAAAATGAAATAAATAAAATTCATAAAATGAATATGAAGAAAAGATCAATAGATACAGCTATCATGTGATATCAGCATTTCTTTTTACTGGAGTTTAGCCTACCCTGACCATACATCACTGGTACAAAGTGTATGGCATTTGTTGACAGTTGGCTCTGTAATACCATTTACTCTCATCTTTTACAGGTGCAGAGGTAATTTAGACACAGAACTTGAGGGGTAAAGTGCCATTTTGTTTAGTGCAGGTAAATAAGTGTTGCATTAATCCACTTTATAGGGCTTTAATTGCAAGTAACATGTGGTAGTGTGGTCTCATCTGTACCTCATAATTCACTAACCATCCTTTTTCATATCAGCAGAGCTGCTGTGACATGTTTAAGAGGGTAATCACAACACTCTTGCTCAGCCCCTGATAACTGAGCTCTGCACACTGCAGCCCCTTCTAGTGAAGCTGTGCACTGTGGTTGTTTAATTATGTTGAGAAATGTTCAATGCAGACACAAGTTGTTATATTGCTCTGTTCCTCTAATTTACCACTTGTGAGACATCTTTTCAAGTTTCAGGTCTGAAACACTTATTGTCATATGCACAACAAATACAGTGAAGCAGTCATTGGCAATGAAATTCTTAATTATCAGGCTGTGTCCAACAATGCTCAAACTGTATACAAGGAAACAAGGCTAGAAAAGACAAGATATTTGATGTTCAATTAACTTTATTGCTTTTTGTAAGTAAATTATCTTTACATTCTGAATTTGACACCAGCATCACATTCCAAAAAAGCTGGAACAGGAGCACATTTACCACTGTGAAACATCAGCTTTTCTTTTAACAGCTCTCAGTCAGTGCTTATAAACTGAGGACACTAATTGTTAAAGTTTTGAAAGTGAAATTCTTTGTTATTCTTGCTTGATATACGACTTCAGCTGCTCAACAGTTCAGGGTGTCTGTTGTATTTTGTGCTTCATAATGCACCACACATTTTCAATGGGAGACAGGTCTGGACTGCAGGCAGGTCAGTCTAGTACCTGAACTCTTTCACTATGAAGACACGCTGGTGGAACACATGCACAATGTGTCTTGGCATCGTCTCACTGAAATAAGCAGGGACGTCTCTGAAAAGGACATCTGGATGGCAGCAACCTGTATGTACCTTTCAGCATTAATGAGCCCTTCATATGATGCCATGGATGCTGTCCTATGAAGTTAGCACTGGTGACAATCCGGGCAGTCCTTTTCCTCTTAATCCAGAGCACATGACATCTATCATTAGTGAAAACAATCTGAAATGTGGACTCGTCAGACCACAGCACACTTTTCCACTTTGCGTCAGTCCATCTCAGATGAGCTCGGGTCCAGAGAAGTCTGCAGTGTTTCTGGGTGTTGTTGATATATCGTTTCCTTTACATGTTTACACAAGTCTACATTTGTAGATGCAGTGTGCCTGGGCTCATGTAGTACTTTTATACAATCATGAAGGGTTTGGATTCTCTGAATATTTTGTAGATGGTGAAATCTCTTAATTCCAGCAGTTTTGTCTTGGGAAATGTTCTTAAACTGTTGGGCTATTTGCCCTCGCAGTTTTCCACACAGTGGTGACCTTCGCTCCATCTTCACTTGTTAACAACAGGCTTTCAAGGATGCCCCTTTAATACTCAGTCATGATACTGTGACCTGTGACCAAATAACCTGTTTACCTTTTGAATATTCCAAACATTCCACAATTTTCATCAATTAATTTTTCGTCTTTTGTTGCTCCTGTCCCAACTTTTTGTTGGGCTGGGAGCAACAAATTCAGAGTGAATCTTTATTTACAAAAAACAAACAAACAAAGTTTATGGACTGTGGACTGTATTTTGTATAGCGCTTTTCTAGTCATAGACTACTCAAAGCGCTTTTACAACTACAAGTCACATTCACCCCATTCACACACACTTTCACACACAGGTGGCTTCTTCTACAAAGACCCAACCTGTGCATCAGAAATCATTCATACACATTCATACACCGGTGGCACAGCCATCGGGGGCAATGTGGGGTTCAGTGTCTTGCCTAAGGACACTTCAACAAGCTTTGGGCTTTTGTGAAGTCACGTTGATCTGGACATTCATCTGTCTCTGAAATGTCTTGCCCCTTGTCTAGTCTGTCTTGGCAATAATTATCACCAGCCTGCAGATGGTCTTGGGTCAGTTATGCAACCAAATCACTTAAAGAACTGACTCCTTGCTGTTGCTAAAGGGCAGCTTCAGCCCAGAGTTCACAGAAACAGGAAGTGCTTGGTGTAATGATTTCCTGCTGCTGGGTTTGTCCTTTGTCCTTTGCTTGCCTCCTCAGTGTTGCTGCTTCAGTACGTCAGCATGTTGTAACTGACAGTGGTCCAGCCCTCTCCCTATAAATAAACACATCTGTCCAAACCCACACCACATGCAGCAATTAGCGCACTGGAGGTGGCCTCGATGTGGCAGGGAAAATGCTAAAGCCTTAGGGCACAACAAGCTGCCAATGGCCTGATTTTTTCCCTCTACATGCACAGAGCAAACTGAAAGAAAGAGTCCTCGCTACCACTGGACAGACATCTGTGGAAAATTACATCAGTCAGTTGACCAAATCTCCACTGCTGACAACAGCTGCACAGACTTTGTTGCTATGTTTTGAGACTTGACTGTCTTTAGACGTTGTCTACCTCTGATTCAAAGTCCTTGATTTAATCCCAAGTCGAGACCAACAAGTCGCAAGTCCAGTCCTACACTTTGCATTTTCTAATCTAATGTACGCTGACCTCAGTGTTTTATACAGTAACAGTTTGTGTTGTAAATATTTCAATCAGGAGAGACTCAGAGTGAATGAAAATAATTTATTGACGCATGCATGAAATAGCATAAAGTCTGTGGCGGTTAGACCCCATAGAGGTGTACAATATATGGACGTGACGAGAGGGGGAGACAAAACTCCACCAGCGTCTAGACACTGGTGGTGGTGGTGTAGAGATGATGAGAGACTGGGTGAGGTGAGTACTCACTCCTGCTGCTGGATCTGTTGACTGGAGAAGAGGCGTGCAGAGGGCTGAAGGATCGTCTGCTTGCCTGGGTCCGAAGACTGGAGGAGAGTGGGGTGGAGGAGGGTTGCACAGTTGACCGTTTGGCGGCTGATGGAGCAAAGACAGCGCTGATTTAAAGTTTGGCAACAGCAAATTGACTGGCTAAGGCACCGTGGCAGAATCTGATTGGATAATAGGTGGAAGTGAACGCCCACAATCAGCTGATAGAGGGAGTGGTAGTAGTGAGAGAGAGTAAGGGAATTATGAATGAATGCGGGGGAGAAGGTCTTCCCGATTGAACTTACGCTAAGCTTCATATGATATTCAAAAGCACAATGACTAGGTATTAGGGATGTTGATTGTGGGCCTTCACTTCCACCTCAGGCATCACGGGCGATGCTGTTGATTCCAGAGGGTTAAACAACTGACGCCATGGTCGCAGAGTGGGCTAAGGTTAATGTAATAGCTGTTCGTGTTGGTTAATTAGTGCCAAATGCCTCCGCTTGCCGGCCTACTATATTAAAATATTTTTTTCTATATGCGCGGAAATATAGGCCTATACATAAAATGTATTCAACAAGTAACAACATATATTAGAGAAAAAATGAGACATTTTACACAGATTTTGCATCTTTATTTATTTATTTATTTTCCATCATTCCCTGTAATATTTAGCAAAAAAAAATCAACCTTCGGGAGGACGGGTCCCGCTGGCATTTCCCGGGCGAGAAATGACAAGTGCACATCCCGGCACATCCCGGGAAACCGGGATCCCGGCCTTCAACCCTACTATCTATGTCCTAATTCTTGGAACTAACTAAAATAGATGGGACATGGAGGATCTGCCCCAGTGTGTCCACAGTAGAGTGTGTCCATTATAATCTAACTACAGCTACTACAGATGCAGCCACCTCAAATTTCCTGTTCCTCCCTGGTAGAACCCTGGTCGACCCATGGAGGGTCCCTGCTCTGACTTTGCACAGCTCTTGGCTGCAATGAGATCCTTCGCATGACATAGAGAACACGGGGCCAACTCATAATGCCCCTAAGTGCAATATGGAGAAACCAGCTGCAATGGTCTGTCTATCCACCTTAATCAATATTTTGAGATAGGGGAGACATGGGGCGATTATAACATTTTTTACATTTTCCTTATCAACTAATGTGTTCATAGCACTGATGCTGCAGCAGGTGAAGGTGGAGGTCATTTTAATAACTTATACAGTATACTGCTGGGTGGCTTATTGTAATCTATGATAATTAGGGCTGTCAAAGTTAACATGTTAATAACGCGTTAACACAAATTCCACTAATTTTTTTAACACGCGTTAACGTTCTGTTATATTGGTCTGATCAATAGTTTGAATCAGCAGCTGGAAATGAATCAGCTCGCAGCTGCGAAGACGTGAGCTTCTGTCACCCGACAATGTAAACAGGCTTGTCTGTTTAAGCGACTGGCTCAGCGCAAGGAAACAGAAGTATAAGAGAAGGGAGACGAGTGAGTGCTGATCGAGCTGCAGCTCCACATGAAACCAGGTGAAAATAACAATAAGTCTGAGCAGAGAGAGAGAGAGAGAGAGAGAGAGAGAGAGAGAGAGAGAGTGAGTGAATATGGACATGTGTCGACTTGATATAAAAAACTTTCATGATCATGAATCATTTTATTAACGTGCGTGTCTGTGGCGCGTGATTTTTTTTTTTACTCCAAGTCCGATTTATGTACTTTTAAATATTACATTATTCCATGCCGATCAATCATAACAGTGAGGGAGGAGAGGAGCTGCAGAGAGGAGGGAGAGAGGAAGGGAGGGAGGGGGAGCGAGTGCGTGAAGCACCGACTGATATAAAAACTTTACTGATGACGAATCCTGATGTTACTGTACAGTTCTGTGGTTTAAACACTACAGATAAAAATATCAGTCTTTCTAAAGTCCAAACTGACGACGCTGGTCTCCTTCATGAAACGTTTGTCACTGCGCTGCGTTATTGTTAAGTCATGATGAAGAGTCCAGACTCTGTCTCTCCTCTTCATCTCCTCGGTGTGTGTCTGTGTGTGTCAGTGTGCAGTTTGCTGTCTGCTCAGAGTGACACTGATTTATATGATCCTGCTGCATTAATACAAAAACATAAATAACAGCCACATTAATGTGGATAAATGTTTGTTTGGAAAAAGAGACAAGTTTTTTGTTAACATGAACCTTAAAAGGTGTTTAATAAACACTTTAAGTGCAAATATATTCCCTTCTTTCTTGAGTCTGTTTGCTCATGCAAAATGAAACGCGATTAATATAGATTAAAAATGAATTATATTTAATCGTGATTAATTGAAATTAATCCACAGCAACCTGTGATTAATCTGGTTTAAATTTTTAATCGTTTGACAGCACGAATGATAATATAACCTAGCAACAAATTAAGATTATTGTACAAAATCCGAAAAAAATAAGTATTGTAAGTACTAGGCCTGACTAAATCTTTAAAATAAAAGTAGTGCAATTAAAGTGTAATATTCACCTCTGAGATAGTGGAGTAGATAAATAATGGAGCTGGCTTCCGAAGGGGGTCGGGGTGGGCATCATGCAGCTCATCTCCATTTTTATGTAGTTGGTCTACTTAAAACTACACTTACTTTCCACTTAAAATAAATACCTCACTGTACCACAGGCAATGTGATGAGGAGCCTTATGGCTGTCTTTACATTCACAACCAACTGGATTATGAAGTATCTGATTTTAAATCTCCTCAGGAAGCCCCTCCTGCTCTGCCCTGCCTATGTGACACGTTATGTCTGTGTTCCATGTATTTCAGCCAAATCTGGATATAGTTTTATATTTTTCACTGAATCTGTGTTAGATATCTTCAATTAAATCTTTAAGTTTGATTTTCACCTCTTTTTCACAAATGTTTAAAGCTGATTACTTTTTGTTGGTTGAGATGGCAGGAGCACTGCAATTGAACTAATGAGATTATGGTGGTCACTGTGACCTCACAAGACATGCTTTTGGCCAAAACTCAAGAATCCATATGCTAATTATGACAAAATTTCACACATTTATCTAGTAGGATAAAATGAATAATGATGAAATTTTATAACCAACAGGTCAAAGGTCAACTTCACTGTGACATCATAAGGTAATGCTTCCGTTTTTTAATTTCTTGTAAATAGGTGGTAATTACCAAGTAATATATTTGAAATTTCTTAGAAATTACCTGTAGATTACCCCCAGATTTCACAGTAAGTATGTGATAATTTGCAAGTGTCCTTTTTATGCAAGTAGGTAGTAATTACCATTTGCCTAATTAGAAATAGTGGAATATAATAAGTAAATAATGTTGGGGTCATTTTCAATAAACTGGGATAATTACTAGGAATTTTCACATACTTGCTATTTATCACATATGTGCCATTAAATTTGGGGTAAATATGCAGTCAGTTTGCAGTCAAATATATTACTTGGTAATTACCACCTGGGGCGGCTGTGGTAGAGCGGGTCGTCTCCCAATCGGAAGGTTGGTGGTTTGATTCCCGGTTCCTCTGGTCTACATGTCGAAGTGTCCTTGGGCAAGACACTGAACCCCACATTGCCCCGATGGCTGCGCCAACGATGTGTGAATGTGTGTGAATGACTTCTGATGCACAGGTTGGGTCTTTGTAGAAGAAGCCATCTGTGTCATTAGTGTGTGTGTGTGAATGGGGTGAATGTGACTTTGAGTAGTCTATGACTAGAAAAGCACTATATAAATACAGTCCATTTACCATTTACCATGAAATTATGGGACCTGGAAATTGAAGCATTACCCAGTATAATGATTGTCTCTCTATACATCCTCTGTTCATCTGAAATAATAGTCTCTAGTAAGGACAGCATGTTTCTCACTGGAAATTCAATCATATCTGTCAATATAGTGATAACTTCCATTTTGTCTTTATAGTCTTCACTACATATATTATATGAGTCTAGACAGACATGGATATTAATTCAATTTGAGTGGCTGGTGGAAGCATACAACCGTGAGGCTGTAACTCTAGGAAGGTGAGATCAACAAGTGAATAGTACAGCATCAGCAGTGATATAGGTATTGTACCAACTGTATTGGTGAAGAGGGAGCATAGTGTGAAGTTGAAGCTAATGTCTTACAAGTTCGTGTTCCACACCTCATTATCAGGGGATGTCTTTGAAATGACTCCATGACTCCCATGTTTCCTGAGGTTGTCCAGTAAAATTGGGGCTTTTCAATCAGCACTTCTGGCCACACTGAGTTAAACTGTGCCGTGATGTTTTGCATTTCCGTTACTACTTTTATCACCCAGACCTCAGCTGAGCTGCACCAAGCCACCCCTGAGATAGACCTACTCTGGAGAGGGGCCAAAGCGAGCACAACCTGCCTCCAAGCAGGCTGTGGTGACATCTCGCTGGCTGCAGCCAGCCTATGACAACCCACCTTTTCTCCTCCACGAACAAGCGAGTGTTTGACTCTCAGCTCATGTGTGTGCAGGAGAGCAGAGAGAAAGATGTTTTTAAACGTCTCTTTATGTTCAGCTGTTTGAAATGTAGTTTCTGTCTTGCGTCATTTGTACTTTCAGGCATTATTTTGCTGTTTCATATTCACTTTCACCTGTGTTGGAGTCATGTTAAGTTACTGTTGATTTGAAATTAAAACATTTCCTGTTTGTGCTGGTTTACAATAGAAGTGTTTGGATAACAAAATACCACGGGACTTTTATTGTGAAGAAATTAAGGAAACAGTGTTTATCCCAGAGACGTATATGAACTGTTTATCCACCGCTATACAGTCGCTTGACTCGAGCCTCCTCACACTTGTCTTCAGATAAAGGATACACCTTCAAGTGGGTAGCCCTGTTGTCATAGAAATGCAAACCCCTCCGTGCTGGGCTGATGGACTGAGTGAAATGAGTATTTTCCACAGTAAACTGAGGTAGTTATGCTGTTCAGCACAACCCACAATCTGTGGCCTCAACACTCTCTGTCTATATCCTGGCCAAATAAATGGCTGAATTGTCCTAGGGGGACCCTCCATGACATCTGCACTACAACTACCAACTGGCACAAGTATGCACACCACCAACACACAGATTTGTGTTCTTACTGGAAGTTTAACATTTATCAAACTATAACTATCTGTGCATTTTTGCTGGTGATCAATGATAGGAAGGTGGTGTCTTGTGCCACATGATCTCGCTTGTCTTCCTGGGTTTAAATCAATTTGCAGGATGTCTTCACCGCTGTTGCCCCACACTCTAAATAATTCTGGCACATTTCAGTACTGCCATATTTCTATCATATTTCAACATGTACTTTCATCACAAATTGAAGTGGAACCAGGGGGAGACAAAATATCCAAACTACAGGCTGTAGCTGAGTAATGCAGTTTAATTTCTGCTGCCTGTGTGTGCCTGTAGGCTCGCAGCCATTTACAGTGATAATTCAGCTAAGTCATTCTAATAAAGACATATGAAAGAATATTAACAGGGTGCCAGGACTGGGTGTTAATGGGGTTTGTAAGGTTCACTTACTGTGTGTGTGTGCATGAGAGACAGAGTGAGTATTCAGAGTATTAAGTTAAATTATCACTCTGCTCTTCATTTGATCCAACATTTTTGTTGAGTGTAACGAATATTTCTGTCTGCAGGGGCAAGTAGGAAGGCTCCACTTTTAGTCTTGTTCCAAATTATGTGTGCCACAGTGACCTCTAATCTTGTTCCCTCTCATATGAGCAACATCCAGGCCAGCAAAGACATTGACTAAGCTACCTCAGCCCACAGCAGGAATCACCATTGATTGACTGTTTGATGTAGTTAAGTCACAGTGTGCTTGAAGAGAGAGGTCAAGCAGGATTAGACATCCAGCCCCAAAAAATCTTTTCTTTATCTGACCCTCTATAATCATCAGATAACCATTGCTGCTCTTAATAATTGATTGATTAGTCATGAAGTATTTCTCATTTGATTCATCTTGAGAGCCTTTCTAGAGCAGAGCAGATTTCAGTTTTAAGGACGTGTGTGTGTTGGCTGCAGGCACCTCTTTTTATGAGGCCAGTAATAACATCAGTACTCTGCTCTCAATGATTCATTTTAGAGTCATTTAGTTGCAGGCTAGAACAACGCTCATTCACAGTCACATGCTTCTGAGCCACTTTTTATGTGCATGTGGACTTGTGTGGACCAGGCTCAGTTTTAGAATAATGAAGTGAGGATACTTTCTGTGATCTGGATTCAATCAATCAGTGAAAGGTCCTCAGAGCTGTGCTAAGACTGTACTGCACTGTACAATATAAACTTTTTGCCATCATTGTGCTTCACCGGCATTAGTTGTGTGTTTGTGTAGACAATAACACACATATGTTTCCATCCTTTATACAGTTTGGGTAAATGTTGCATTCCAAAACAAGCTGGACTACAGTACAGATTGCACTCTCGAGGTAGGTGGTGTCTCTCTTTCTCTGTGAGCCATTCAACAAGTTGCATCAAAGCTTCTTTCAGCTAAGCTCCTCAACTTCTAACTTTAGCTCAGCTCAGCTTTATTTAAACTGTATAGCATTTTCCACACTACACAATTGATCTAAGGTGCACAGAGAGGACATACAGAGCACAAGAAAGGAAAAAATAGAGTTAAGACAATAATAATAATGATATTATTATTATTATTATTATTATTATTATTATTATCATTATTACTAACAGTGAAGAATAAGTATTTGCGCTATTATTATCATCACAAATAACAATATGCAAAAGAAATGGCCTGTCCCCATAACACCTTGTCCTGGATCCTGGGACGGACAGAAGTCTTCTCAGAGCTCAGGTCTCTCACTGTGTGCTATGAAGACAGGACTTCAGTAACGTAAGAGGGTGCAAGACTATTTAGTGCTCTGTAAACAAATAATGAGATTTTGAAATGAATCCTGTAGCTGACAGGCAGCCAGTGAGGGGGGCAACAATTGGAGTGATGTGGTCTCTCTTTTTTGATCATGTTAAAACTCTTGTGCTGCATTTTGGACTAACTGAAGTCGTTGTTCCCCTTTTCTGATTTAAACGCAAAATGATATTGGAGTTTCCATCCAATAAAAGCATTTTTCTCCCCAGCAGTGGCCATAGTGATGAACAGCCATTGGCGACTGTTTTAACGTCCTTATCTTACATTATATTTACACATGGCTACGTGGGTGGTCGTTTCACGTGTTGGTTTGTTGTGGTGTTGTGTCGTAAAGTGTCACAATGCGTGCGCACTGTGCATGTGTCTGCTGCAGTGTAGTATATCCCGTTTCATTTTAAAATGTAATCCTGCTAAGTAATTCCTGTTTTTATCAAATATACCGGTAATCTGATTACATTTTTTTCTGTACTGTAACGGATTACAGTTACCTTTTTTTGTATCCTAATTACGTAACGCTGTTACATGTAATCCGTTACTCCGCCGTTACATGTAATCCGTTACTCCCCAAGCCTGGCAGTATACTGTAGGTCATAAACCCTGGTTATTATTGAATTTTTGGCCAGTGATGTCAAAAGGGAAGAGTAGCTGCTACATTAGTGGCAGCTAAAGAATAAAGATAATCTGCCTACTCCATCTTCAAGGAGTCTCATAGTCTGAGGAAAGAAACTGTTCCATAGTGTGTTGGAATGGCAGTGGACACTTCTGTATCTCTTTACAGACGGTTGGGTGAGTAGGCTGTAGTGGGAATGGATACTGCAGCCTACCACTCAAAGTTTTCCGGCACTGTGCCAGAATTCTGCAGCATCCACATCTGCTGTCAGTTGCAGAGTGTGAGGGCTACGTTTCACAGGGGGAGGTGGTCTTCTCCAGGCACTCCTATCAGAATGGTGATGTGTGCCACAGGGCACTAGCCATTTAGAGTAGACCCTGCAGACCTTTTAGTCACAGAGAAACAGTACTGGCTGTCTTGAAGCAGGTGGGAACACTTGCCTGTGACAGTGATATGTTGAAATGTGAGTAATAACATCAACTAGCAAATAGGTGCATGTTTTTAATATACGGCCAGGTAGATTTGTGCCATATCTTTCATGTAAAAAAAAAA
>JAJHUR010136563.1:0-15967 GCA_027495735.1 Lutjanus campechanus
GTAACTTTATCCCCCAACACGCCACGTTCCTTCTTCCTCTTCAGGAGGCTGTGCTTGATTGCACAGCTGCGCTGCCGTGCAGAGACTGACCCCTGGTGGTGTAAGCTGCAGACTACAATACAGCATCTCATATCAGTTTAATAGAAAGAGGAGCGTCTGTACATATGACTGTACTGAAAATCAGATCACCGGGATTTCTTAATACACTGATATACAGTAATACCTTTATACTGCTGAAGCCTACACTGCGCCACCAAGTTCCCTTTGTACTGAACCCTTCTCTCTGAGTACTTTTAAGTCTTCACTCTGAGTGTTGGACTACAAAATTTACTGAGCCTCCTAAGGATCACACCTACAATCTGGTGCGGAGACTAACTTTGAAATTTAACATGGAAGTGAGACGGGAGAGCCAAAAACAAAACAAAGCAACAAAAAAAAAAAAAACCTGAAAAACTGTACAGTTGAGGACAAAAGGAAATTTCAGGAAATATGGATCAAGTCTAAATGTCTGACCTCGGGGGACAGATAAAATGATCTGCCTTATCTGCAAACAGATTATTTTGGCATTCAAGGAATTTTATGTTAAACTTCATAATGAGAAAAATCCTATGACAAGTTCAAGGTGTTACCCAGTCATCAAAGCTTTGAGAATTCCTGGTGACATGTTGATAAAACAATTCTCTGTAGAGTTGTGTGGGGGCATCCTCCCCCAGAAGAAAAAAACATCAGATTTTAACATGTAAACCTAACATTCTGGTGCATCTTCTGTTCATATTTAAAGAGTACGCTACATCCTCTGTTCATGTTTTCTGCAGACATTACTACTTTTACTTTACTTTACCTTAGTACTTCAGTAAAAAAAAGAAAAGTACTCAGTAGGATACTACAATAAAAGTTAAGTAACTTTACTTAAGTACTTTAGGTAGGACTTTAAATACAGGATTTTTTCTTATTCCCTCATAACTTACAACAATGATGGATGTAAAATGTGATAATATGGATGCAGGGGGAGTTAACCTTAACTCAGCTAAATGATTCTGAACTGTAATGTTAATGTTGTAAGTTAACACACAATTCACTGTAGTTAACATTAGCTGATGTGCCAACACGCTGGCACGCTTTCCACTGTAAACAGGTTGGGAAAGATTTGATAGGTCACATTAGCACACCCTTCAACTTGATTTGGCAGGTTAACGTTCCTTTAACAACTAGTTAGCAAACGTTAAGTTAGTTTAACAGCAAATTACATAGTCGGTAGCAAAGGAGACTTGCCTCTTTTCAAAACTAGCAGAAAGAAGACATATTTTGATTCATAACGGCAGATTTCACTGAGAAGCATCTCGTTTGCATGTATAAATTATAAACAGAAACAAATCTAACTTATTAAAAGATGATCTTTTTCTCTGTAGCATCAAGAGTTCAAAGGAAAGAGAGCAGCCCACTAATGAACAACCTCTTATTTAATAATACATTACATTCAAGGCAAATGATACATCCTTACCAATACATATTCAGCAATGCAATCATTGGCTCTCTAAATAAATAGAAATTTGAAATCTTGAAGTCAGTGCACAACATTGAGAAAGAACACTTAACAGTCAACGTGTAACATAGTCTGCACACATTCTGCATTTCTGCACAGTATACACCTCCGACTAGTGCTGCTAAAACCAACATAAAAAATAGATCTCAAAATAAGTTATATATGTTCTGACTGTCTTCATAGAAATATTGGGCTTTCCGTTTGTATTTACAGCAATATAGACTTTGACGGGTTTTCTCAAACGACAGAAATTGCACAGTAGTTAAAGAATCCAAGATCACCATTTTCAAAAATATTTTACACACATACTAAACAGTCAGTCTTCAAGATGCAGTATGAAATTGCACATTGTCGTCATGCCACAGAGGGGGCTGTTTCAAGGCTTTGGTACACGATGTCCTGATTGGAAGAAAAAGCTCTGCTATGGGCCCTGGATTCCCCCCCCCCACCGACCCTCCTCCGTCGCCGTGGCGGCAGGGCAGGAGGAGGGGGGGAGGCCGTAGCGAGGTACATCCACACCACTGCCCGTTCCTGGGGTCAAACTAGCGAATCAGAGAGCCGGATGACTACAGTACACTTCAGGATTGGGGAAGACTCTTGGCACTTGAATCACAGGTGCAGGTCCGCGCTGGATGACCAATCATATGCAGCCGAGTTTGAAGGAGGCGGGAAGGGCGGAGATAAAGGGTCACACTGATGAGGGCAGATTGGAAACAGTATCAAAAATTTCCCTTCAGATACAAACATGAACGTACTGTGTGCTGTTACTGTGAAGCCAAAACCAGCAGAATACTGACTCGCTGAACACTGGAGAAAGTTTGGCATTAAGAGCAGCTTCTTCTCAGAACCTGCGACCACACGTGTTATTTAGAGCAGCCCGGTCCCAGCACGCTTTTATTCTCAGAGGCTGGACTCCAGGCAGGAGGAGAATCAGGTTCAACATGGACAATTGCAACCAGTTTTCCTGACAGTGCTGCTGTAACAGTCAGTGAGCATGTTTGACTCCAGTTCCAAAGGAAACATGGATCATTTAAAGGATAAGGCTGCAGTAGTTTACATTAATAACGTGCACACACAAACTATGAATGAATGTATGCTACCAGAGGTGGGAAGTAACTAAGTACAAATACTTTGTTACTGTACTTACATAGAGTTTTCAGGTTTTTTCTATTGTACTTCAATATTGATTTTTTCTGACAAATTTGGACTCTTACTCAACACAAATATGTGTACTTTCTACTTTACTTACATTACAAAAATAGGCTTGTTTTAATGTGTGTTGAGGGGAATTATTAACTGTTCTTATTCTGGATCACTATGCAACAGTTTCCCAACATAAAGACTGATTTCAGTTTAAATGGATGGAACAATAATGTGTCCATTAGTGCATATCATGCACAGTAGATGTAGCAAGAATGAGGTAAAAGATACAAGACAAAAAATGCATAAAAAGACGTAACAAAACAAAAAACAACATAAGACATAACAAGACAAAAAAGATAGGACCAAAAATAACATAACATGCAAAAACATGCAACGAGCTGAAAAATTTCCGAACAAGGTGAGAAATGACGTAGAAAATGTGATGAGACAAAAAACAATGTAAGACAAAGAAGACGTAACAAGACAAAAAGACAATATAAGACACAACAAGACGAAGATGTAACAAGACAAATATGTAACAAGACGAACAACATGTAACTAGAGGAAAGATTACATAATAAGGCGACAAACAACATAACAAGACAAAAAACAACGTAGAAGATGTGACCAGACAAAAAACGCACAAGGAGTACAAGATGAAAGGTGATGCAATGAGACAAAAACTAAACAAGACAAAAAATGACATGACAAGACGTAACAAGACAAAAAAAAAAGCTGTAACAAGACAAAAAAGAAGTACCATGATGAAAAACGACAGCAACAGACGAACAGAAAAAAAAAGAGAAAAAAAGACGTAACAGGACAAAGAACGTAAAAGACATAACACCACAAAACAGACCAGAGAGAAAAGGTCTGGAGAAATGTCCGTCAGTGGGGACTTTTTACTTTAATACTATACTGAGCACATTTCAGAGTTGAATCAGTACTTCTACTTTTACACAAGTATCTGTATTAATACTTGAGTAAAGAATGTGTCTACTTTTGCCTTCTCTTTATGCTATCAACAAGTGTTGTTGAGTTTGTCTCACTGACATGTATAAAGATGGAAAACATGACAGCTCCCCAAAAGTGAGGCCATAATATCTCGACTGCCCCCTGGTGGCTGGAGTACTAACCCCACCCCCTCCATGTTAGCAGATGCAGCGTTAATTAGTGAGCGTGCAGACTGTACACACAGTCAGCATAGCAGTTACTACACCAGTGGGACGCAGCCGAAGACTGAGCATGTTCCAGGGAACAAAATGATGCTTGTACTGAAGACCGGCTGTGCAAGGAGATCTACAATTGCCTGCACTTATACAACTCGCACGCTCGACAAATCCGCAGCTGTTTGCGGATGCAGAACACCGAAAGTATGTCAGAGCCTAAACACCATCCTGCTTAAGGTTGCTGCAAATATTAAGTACAGCACTAAATTTCTATTAATCCACCTCTGAAAATAAAATAGACATTTCTGACTAGCCATGGACAGAACTTTGTATTTATTCATTTAACTTTATGTTTCAAGGTTGTAAATTTGTATCTCTTCACATAATTGTCTAAAAGTTGCTGGATAATACGAAGTCCATTTGTTTTCATTTTAAAAATTGCCTAAAATCAGTCACTTATTAAAACATTTATAATACAAATACAAATACCAGAATCTGCCTTAAAAACCTGACATGTAATATGTGTGTAATCATAGAGCCTGTTCACACCTGCTATTAACATGCATCCTGGGTGATCCAATCAGAACTTTAAGTACAGGTGTGAATGCACCCACGTCATTAGGGTCATTTTTAGATCTGATGGAACAAACGGGGTCCTGGGCCACACTGAAGGACCACCCACTAAACTGACATCCTCTAAGTCCACATCAAACAGCTGTCTGATTTCTATTTGTCTGGTTTCTATTTGGTTCACAAATTCTTGATCATGAAAAATGAAAAATAAATTACACTTCATAATCGTGTTGACATGATCCTGTTTGACTGCATTTCAAATTTTATATAATTCTAAATTTACGCCTAAAGCCTCTCATCACTTATTTAACGATGTATTATTACCTACTGTCAGGTGTGTTGGATGTATATCTTCTCATCACCCACTATGACACTTATTCCGTCCTCCATCTCTGTGATGGGCAATTTGCCTTGACCCCCTCCTCCTGTTGCCAGTCATCATTGGCTTTGCTGTCGCAAGATGTTGTTTTTTTGTTTTTTAAGGTAATTTTCATATAATTTTCAGTGACAGTCCGACCCTCAGGTAACACGGCATTAACAGCACTTGATTTTCCCGTTTCTTTGCTTTAGCTGGTCCCTTAATTCCACTGCTCAAGCTTTTAAAATGACTCTGAAATGACTCTGCTCTGAAAGCAGGACTTCAATCTCAGAACTCGTTAAGGTCTTCTTTTTACTCTTTGATACCATCTGATCACAAGTGGTCACTGGAGACACATGTGGAGACAGTGTAATACCAGGTGGGAAGTGATGTACTCAGAGGTGTCCAGTTATGATCGAATCACCCACGATGCATGTTAATACCAGTTATTAAAAGCCTCACAGAATGTCAAAGCCTGACACGCCAGATGGTTTTTGACACAGAACCATCTGGGAAGTTGTCCTTAGAAATTGCTTGGAAAAGGGCAGGCATTTTCAATAAACGCTTGGCATGTGACTAAATGAACCACCTGTCTATCACGTCTAACACAGGCTAACCTCAACCAGTCAGATCAAACTCTTGCCTAAGCCGGTCAGGAGAAGAGTGAATACATCTTTGCAGAGATGCTTTGCAAGGTAATGTCAACTGCTCCTTCAGTCAATAAACGCGCCCAATTCCCACAAATATTCCCAGAGACCATGACCTCGGCGTCCCCAGTGGCAGCTATGGCTGTGAATAAAAGTCTTGCTACTACAACATAACCATGGGCAGGTTTTCTGTGAAAAGCAAGACGGAAGGCCTGTGTGCTTTTGTTCTCATGTTTGTGCTCTGCTGCTTTGTTTCCTCAGACTTTGAACAAGGATTAAACATGCTTTAACGACTGACTAACATGCTCAGGAAAGTTGGCTGCAATTCACTCTCTTCACTTTCTCAACAGTTTGGCCTCATCTGGCGCCTCCGGCCCACACCGACTCTGACGAGGCCTTCACAGGCACCATGAAGGAAACAAACCCTCACAAAAAGTGCAACTAAGTACCTTGGGCTGTTACTGATAAAGGCAACATTTGTGTGATTATGAACTCTTGGACAAAAAGAAAAAAAGGGGGGATAAAAAGACACATGCTTGTAGAAAACACTCATGAAAAGGTAGTTGGCACAGTCCATTTGGTCACTGATGAAAACTTCTTCGTGGCTAGGTCTTCTGCTCCTCCCACACTCCGGTCTGGAGTCCTCCGCCGGCAATGCAGGGAGGGACACGTCTGTCAAACACTGTCATCGCTTCAGCCCTCCTGACAGGCATCCACCATGTTCTGCTTCAGAGTCAGGAAAAGGGTGACACTCGAAAAAACTGCAGTATTCATAGAGCCAATGTTGTTTCGGAGTGTGTGTGTGTGTGTGTCTGTGTGTGTATGTGTGTGTGTGTGAGTGTTTTCATGCACGCACACAAGCTCTGTAGGACTGGGGAGACCCAAGAATGCGTTCACAGTGTGATCAAACTCACAAGCATGCAGACAAATCCACATGTCTGAACAGACACCATGGGCATTCCATGTGAAGGTAAATGTAAACAGATTGAGGCCGAGCTCCAGAGCTGGGCGGCCGCCGCGGTGCTCCTGCCCCACTCCCAGGGCCTTCATCTGGGCAGGGAGGATACCTGGACCCCCCCTGGACCTGCTCTGGAGAGATGGAGGCCTGGAAACACTCAGTCTCTCTGAGGGATGAGAGGAAGAGCTGAGTGTCCTGTAGGGTCGGATACTCCTCCTCCTCCTCCTCTTCCTCTATAGTCACTTGTTGTCCATCAGAGACTGGACTTTGTGCACCAGCTCACGTGCTATCTTCAAGATATGTTGGACATCATGACGCTCAGCCATCTCTGTGGATCAGACACACTGTTAGAGAGGCAGATACAGAAATACAGACATGTACAATACAGTTTACACATCACCGGTAACGGGTAGACAACACAAGCAGACGATATCTACAATATCTGAGTTATGTCACCTCCATCAGCATAGATGTCAAATCTGTATATTTTAAAACAAAGATCAAAAATCTTAATAGTACATTTTTATACCTATGCTGTCAGTAGGTATTATTAGTTTTAGATTTTGAGGGCTTTTAACACATTTTGAAATTGTTTAAAGTTGTGAATTCTTGTCTTGGACAAGGCTATTTTCTAGAGCTTTAGAAATAAACAAAATTAAGCAGACCAAAACATTTTACATATTACATATAATTCAAATATATGTAAATCCTTAAAGAATTAACTTTCATCCAAAAATTGGATTTGGAGTGTTGGTAGTAATAGTTTTGTAAGTTTATTAGTGGGACATGATTTGTCCCAGTTCTCAAGAATGGGTGATATTTCAGCACCCTTATTTTGTAAATGTGTAACCAATTTTACCATCAGACATAGTTGGATGAACTAGTTTGTTGGAAGTATACAGATTCCTTTACAATGATGGATCCACAGCTTAGACCTGGTTATGGAGTCATAATAGATACTCATATGGAGACACTCGATATCTTGACATGCTCCTCTCTTGTGTGGGATCCCCCAGAGGTCTATTCTAGGTCCCCTCTTATTTGTTATATACATCAGGCGGTGGACAATTATTTTTCATGGGAATTTTCATGAGAAATTGATTAGGATGCTGTAAGTCAGACCACCAATCCTCACTGCCCTTCACTGGTTACCTGTGAGTTTCAGAAATGATTTTATGATTTTTCTGTTCATTTTTTAAAGTCTTAAACAGTTAGACTTCTGTCTATATCAGTGATCTGTGAACTCCCTGTCAGCCTGATTACTGCTTAAGATCGTCCAGCAGGGCTTAACTAATGGTTCAAAAGCCTCAGCTTGTCACTAAAGGTGAGTGGGCCTTTACTGTGGATTTCCTCATCTGGAGATGTGAGGCAGGCAAACTCTTAAAACTCACTTTTATCTTAAGGCTTTTTCTTAAAGATCCAGTGTGCAAGATTCACTGGCAGAATATGGCAGGAATTGAGTATAAGTATGTTTTCATTAGTGTATGACAACCATGACAGGATAATAAGAAATCTGCAGTCCACAAAATATACAGTTTAGGGCATATGGTCGTCTCTTACCATTGAAGAACTTGATGATGTCAGTGAAGTCCATGTTGTTGTCGATGATGATCTCTCTGTAAACTGTGACCAGGGCCAAGGCCAGGAAGAGGACAAAGTGCTGCGAGGAAATCCTGGGAGCCACCCAGATCACCTCCCACACCGCAAACACATCCTCGTACAGGAGCTCTGCACACAGACATGCACAAACACACACACACAGACAAAAGACATTCTCATAGTCAAAATAAGCTGAAACATGTTCCTTCACTTCTGATCACTGTCAAAGATAAAAAATCAGTTCTATCATGGATACTGATCAACAATATTGTCAGTCACTATCATGTGACAGTGAAAACCTCACTTTTAGCCCCTTAACCTTCTGGTTTGGTGTGCATTTTCAATTTCTCCTAGTTATTTTGGACTAGTAGTACCTGATACATATAAAAACTAAACATTGTCTTTGAACAGGAAGTAGTTTTTGATAAAAATGATGTCCCCATATGAGGACGGTGGGTTTATTTTACTGTAAAACGCAATACGGTCTCCAGTGTGTAACAAGGTATAAAACAGTTTTTTTTTCCAGTGACTGAACATGGCTCATATGAAAACAAAATTGCAAACAATACTACACATCTCAAAGCCTTTTAATTTAGTCCATTTTGTATCTTCCTTGCTCCATACTCCAAATTATTTTTGTTGCATTAAGCAATCTTTCTGCTCATGACAGAGAAATGCCCTGAAAATGTACCACATAAAAAAATAAAATCAATATAGACTCATTTGTACCACATGTTCACTTTGCATGAACAATAAGCATAGTAAAGTCCCAATGTCCTCACATGAGAACTTCCTAATAAGCTGGGTCCTAGCTTGTTACTATTGACAATATTTGTCAGATGTGTTTGCCACATCAGCTACAAACATTACTGAGTATAAATAACCAAGTTTCAACCATAAAATTTGATGAGGTTTTGTTACACTTTAATCTCGGTCTTGATTGCAGATTGACCTTTTTCACAGAGATCGCTGCCATCTTGTTTGTACACAGATAAGTGTATTGTGCTTTGGCTCCCACTACATGGCACAAGTGTCCACTATAATAGAAGGTGCAGCAAGCCCAAAATGTACTGTTCTCATATGTGGATGCAGGGAGATTAAGGCAGGGGTTCCCAAACCTTTTGTGCTTGAGACCCGAAAAAGAAATTTTGTTTCTCCCGAACACACAAACTAAAAATTTAGATTAAAAAAAACAAAGATCAAAAAAGGATATACTGACAGGCCCCATTACCCATCATGCCTGCACTGAGTAGTTTAAGTCAGCTGTTTTATCCAAAAATGCAAATGTTACTTTTTGTTAGCGTTATCACCATGTTCTGTTCAGTACATGGTGGTTTATGTTGCTAACCCCACTGCCACTTTTGTACTGATTTATGGTTTTAACCATTAGTGAAGTAGCTGTTAAATTTCTTGACACCAGCTGTATTTCATGACCATTTTACAGCAGGGGTTCTCAAACTTTTGTAACTGAGTGCCCACTTCTGACTGTTTAAAAAATTCTGAGGACCACCTTCCCAAATGGCAGCATGATAGCATCAGAAAACTCTTGTTTGTTTATTGCCTCTAAATCAGTGTTTCTCATTGCTGGTCCTCAGGGACCACTGCCTTGCATGTTTTATATGTTTCCCTGCTCCAACACACCTGATTCAAATGATCAGCTCATCATCAAGACTCTGCAGATGCCTGATAACGACCTGATCATTTGAATCAGGTGTGTTGGAGCAGCGAAACAACTAAAACATGCAGGGCAGTAGGCCCCAAGGACCAAGATTAAGAAACACTGCTCTAAATAAATCATATTCATTCAACTTTGTTTCACTCTATATTTCTGCCCTGGTCAAACCACTGCCTGCCGAGGCTGTTGGATTTGTGAGACTGTGCAAGATCACACAATAATCACTCAAGATCACATGAAAATTGCTCCTGTGGTGGAGACCATATTGCCAGATTTCTACCTGTGGACACACATGGTCATTTGCCTGTGGCCCACTAGATGGCGCTCTGAGGCCAACCCGCCTCTATTCACTGGATGAGAATGGCTGTTCCAGAGTTCCGGGATGTCTGACACAATATGACCAATTACACTTTTCCAAGAATGGGAATCAGAATTAAATGCCTCCTTCACAAGACCACTTCATGTAAAGGCCTGGTACCTTCTGCAGTTAAGGTAAATAAAGGCCCTGGTCAGAGGTGGACTCGGGCTGTCTGAGGGGCAGGGGCCAAAAAAGATAAGGACACCGGCTGTACGCAGAAAGTCAAGATGCACTTTATCACATTTTGTCCACTGGAAGGGCACCACAGAGGGCACTTGATTTCACCAGTGGTCTTGGTCGCTATTTGAAGAAATTCAGTATGCATTTTACTCTACCAATTGGAGACCCAATAAAAATGGGCCCGTGACCCATTTTGGATTGCAGCCCTAAATTTGGGAAATCCTGCTTTCAGCCATTCCTGCATTTTATCAGAAAGAGTAGACATGGTGCAGCTCAGAGGAAGAAAAACATCATTAGGAGACATGTCACAAAGATGTTGAATGTGTAACATAATGAGCACTTGGTACAGCATGTACATCACATCACTCTTTAAGGCATCAGGACATGGTGTTACCATGGTTTCACCTCTGTTGACTCCAGACTATGGAATGGTAGACCTCATGAGGGTATACATACAGTATGTTACCATTTAATCATTTCTTTTTATTTATTCTGCTCAGTTATGTGGATTTTGCCACCTTTTAGGCTGTGGAAAGTTTGGCTGCCAAACACTTCTTTTCTGCTGCCACTCATGAGCTTCACCTAACATAAGGTTTCAGAGTAGAGAGAAGTGAGAGTAAAAGCTGTGCTGTTCACCTCTCTTGAAGTCCAGCAGGAACCAGCGGTAACAGAAGTAGAAGTGAGTGTAATCTCCATTCTGCTGCATCAGTTCAAACAGTTCTGAGTCCAGGATCTGACATCAGAGGGACAGAGGAGAGGACGTCAATGGGTTTCAGTAGAAGTGACACACTCTTACTCACTCTCTCTCTTACACACACACACACACACACACACACACACACACACACACACACAATAAGAGTTCTCCATCACCTGAATTAGTGACCTCATGTTGGCAAAGTGTGTGTCCATGGCTCCTCCATTAGGGAAGTTCTGACTCATCCTCTTCATTAGCTGAGTGAAACAGCTGTACGCCAGACACTCTGACACACACACAGACACACAAAGGAAGAACATAGGGTCATGAAGCCAGGACAGCGCTAAAACTGTTACTTTGTCTCTCTCATAACAATCCATCGCATTAATAAACAGAAATATTTTTTGGCAACAAATAATATTTCCCGAGTTACAACCCTGAGTTGGGATGCTGTGTGAAATGCAAATAAAAACAGAATGCAATGATTTGCAAACAATTTTTAAACAATACAGACAAGATATTTAATCATCAAACTGATAAACTTTATTGTTTTTTGTAAATCTATACTCATTCTGAATTGGTTGTCAGTTTCAACATTAAATATCTTGTCTTTGTACTGTTTTCATTAGAATATAGGCACAAAATGATTTGCAAATAATGGGATTGTGTTTTTGTTTATCTATTTGCTGTGGCAGCCACTGCAAGGTTTATGATGACAGACTTATAAACAGACTACCAGAGTGTTCAGTTTAATTGAGTTGACCTAACACGGGGCTGCTATTACATTTGTAATGCAAGTGTGAAGTCTGATTATTTCCTCTATTAAACGAGGCATATTAGCTTCATTTCTGTAGAGTGCTTTTTACAATAATTACAGGCAGGAAATATATAGTTGTCTTCTCACCATCATCCAGGATGACCATGAGCGGAGCGAGCAGGTCACACATGCCCTGAACATAGCCCATCTCTAGATGCTCCCACACATAACTGCAGGTGAGAGGGAGACAAACAAAAAAGAAAACAAATCACATTAAGCTCAATAGAATTAGATTTTTGTGTGTGTGTGTGTGAGTTGCAGAATGTTGGAGATCTCGGCTGTAGAGAGGTCTGACATGTGTCCAATATTATGGCACAGAGTGGCACTCAGCTTGTGTCAAAAAAATACATTTGAAAACTTCAAAACTAGTGTCTCTTTCCAAAAATCATGACCACATGATTATCATAATCCACACACCTTGTGCCTGTACAATCTACCAGAACTACTTCAGCATATACTTTCTTTCTACTAGAAAGAAAGTAGTTCCTACATGAAACTGCTCACAACAAGGTCTGTGGACTATTTTGAGTAACTGAGTCATGATTTCCAGAAAGAGACACTGGTTTAGAGGGGGAAAAATAATGTATTTCTGAACTGTCCCTCTAATTGACATGTTACATTTGTGGGTCAGCATATTTACACAAGCACTGTGCTGAAGGGCAATTTTAAAAAATATGTGACCTTTGTATGATTGTGTCTCTTTACTTCTACTGCATCACATTTAAACACGGCACATTTTACTCCACACTGTTTTTCTGTCAGCTATAGTTATTAGTTACTTTGGTGATTATTATTTCACATATAAATCAATGGATGAACTAACAAAATACAACATCTTATTAAAGATACAATAACTACTTCTTACTATATAAAGAAGTTGTACCTTGCTCCACCTTGACCACCTGCTTACATATTAATGATTCTATATTATAATATAGAAATATAATGCAGAGCAGGAACAAGATGCCACTTTTCTCCATAAAGGTTAAGTGCCTGAGTCCATTCTGCTGATAACACTTTTGTAGGTTTACTTAAGTTAAATTTTGAAAGCAGGCTTTTACTTGTAAGAAAACATTTTTACACTGTGGTATTGATCCTTGTCCTTGAAGCTGCACTATCTGATTTTTGCCACTTGGGGGCGGTCGAAACACACTGGAAACACAACACAACACTATCACCTTTTATATAGTGAAAATATTGGCAAAAGTTACTGATATAGACAGGCTCCAATAAGATATGTAGCAACTTGAACATTCATTTGGAGTCTTGTCACTCACCATCTGGTGAATGTAAATCCAATATTCTCTCTCTTATAGCTGGATTTTGCTCTTCACCAATCGCTGAGACAAATATCTGGCTCTGCAGCTGCTGAATGCTCCACTACGTTCAATAACTCTGCCTGTTGTTTGGTCCTGATCAAATAGTGTGCAGTGGATTTCTCAGAGCTTTTTTTTTTTTGGTTGCTGTAAACAGATGCTGCCTGCTGAAACTGACAATTATGAGAGTGAGTCAAATTATTAACTTTGTGCGCCATAAAATCAAATCAATGATCTGAAAGACGCTATTAAGCTCCATAGAGCTGAAACGAACTGCAGAGTTCTGCAGGCAAAGAGATTAAATCCAACTGATGACTCTGTTCTCTGACCGGAGCCCTGCAATGGGAAATTTTCCAACCTATAGTCACAGTCAACCTATCACTATACTTAACAATGACCACTCATAGTGATTTATAACCAGCTTGTAATGTATTAGATCTGTCTGTAACTCAGGATTTTTAGTACTTTACTACTTTTTAGTACACCCATCGACCACTTAGAGTAATTTATGATGCATTACAACAATTATTAGAATACATTATCAAATGTTATAATGTATTATAACTGTGAGAATTATAATACACAATTACAATACACTGACAACATTGACTGACTGCAATTATGAGGTGTTATGATACTTGACCTTATATGTCATTATTAAATGCTTTATAATGTGTTATGATTATTGTTACAGAGCATTATGAAGAGTTATGAGTGCTTATAACTGAAATTATACAATGTTAGAAGCACAGTATAGTGCATTATAAATATGTTTATAATACATTATAATGCATCATGGGTGTCATAATGTGTGAGATGTCATGATACTTGACCTAATATGTTGTTACTGAATGCTATAAAATGTGTTATGGTTATTGTTAAAAAGCATTCTGAATATTTGAGTGCTTATAACTTCAGTTATACATTGCTATAAGCACAGTATGATGCAATGTAAGTATTTTTATAACACATTATAGTCATGGGTGACATAATGTATTGTGACTATTGTTATAATGCATTATGAATATTTATGGGTCTTTATAACTGTGATTATGCCTTGCTATGAGCACAATATAACATTTTATTAGTATGCTTATAATGGATTATAGTGGATTGTAGACACTGGTGTCATAATGATTATGAAGTGCTTATAGCTGTAATTATACATTACTACAAGCACAATATAACACACATTATGTTTATAATGAATTATAATGCATTACAGACTCTGGTGTCATGTTAAAATGTTAACATATTATTCAACATAACAATATAAAAGGATCTCAGTACCTGTTCCACATACCTGCACATGATGTTGCGTAGTTTCTCCAGGTTGGCTGTGGTGAAGTAATAATAGTTGCGGTCGCAGCGCTGCACATCTTTGTCTATTCTGTGGAGGTTGAGTGCGACCGTGTCCAATAGCTCAATCTGCACAAAGGCAACGGTGACAACTGTCAACATTAGTGAGTGACAATGTGTAAATCAAATTTTTTTGTTTTGCCTTTTTGTATGTTTTACTATGAGCAACCTCAGCCCGTCCCTCTTCTACTTTATCATAGCAGAATTCAATAAACAGACATATTGTACACACCGTATACGAGGAGAGTGACGGTGATATCCCCTCTGCAGCCGCTCCATTGGTCACCAGTTTGTCCAGCTGACTGCACAGCCTGTCCTCAGTCAGTGAGTCCTGACGCCCCCCCAGCATGCTCGGAGTCCTGCCCTCCTCCCCGCCCCCCCCTTCCTCCTCTGTGCTCTGACCGTCGTCTATGCTGGACAGGATCTGGGAATGAGCAGAGGTCACTGAGTAGTTTCTGGAGGAGGGGAGACCCGAGTCGGGGGAGTCAAACTCCACCAGAGGGCGCTCCTCTTGGGGGAGGGCTGCAGGGGGAACCAAGGTGGTCATGGTGGGGGTACTGTCCTCTCCGCTGGGGGTCTCCTGGCTCCCGGCGTCCGGCTCGTCCACCGACATAAACACCTGAAGAGGGATGGTGATGGAGGAGGGATAGTGAGGGCAGTGATGCAGGGTGTGGGATCATAAGTCAGATGGTTTATTTTGGTACTCAGCCATCCTTCATTAATGAACATGTGTTTATACTGTTTACTGAACCTGTCTGAGGTTGTCAACACTTTTTTTTTTTTTGTTAAATCTGGTTGCCCATGCTACGTATTCCCCGACTTTTACAACCAAAACACAAATAAACCTTGGTGAAATCACTGTGACATCATCAGTGCTATTTTCTCAAACTCAAACTTTTCAGAATTCAGATTTTGAGTACTTATTATGTAAGTACAATATAATGCATTGTAAGTATTTTTATAATGCATCATAGACATGGGTGTCATAATGTGTTATGACGATTGTTATAATGCATTGTGAATTTTTATGAGTTGTAATGCATTATTGACATTGAGGTATTTTTTTTTTTGTTAAGGGCATCAGAGTCTCATTTTTATTGCACATTTTAATGCCTTCCTTCATCATCTGTGATGTGAAAACATTAGATTTCAACAAAGTCAGAGAAAGTAAAAGTGTGCATCCTGCTTATGGCTCAGTTCTAAATCCCAGCACACCATGGAGAGTCTGTCCTGCCAGGCAGACAGACTGGATTCAGGCTGCTCTCCATGTTTATCATCCTCTGCACCGTCACAGTTAGTTCATTCTGAGACTCTGTACTGATATCAGTCATTTGTCTTCCTCCTCCTCTGCACCTGCCACCCCTCACATAAACTTTACGGAGTATTTGCAACACATTATTTTAATAATTCATTATTGACATGGGTGTTATGTGTTTTGGATATTGTTATAAAGCGTTATGAGTATTTATGAGTGCTTATAACTACACTGTAATAATGCATGGATATAAGCACAGTATAATGCATTATAAGTATATTTATAATGCATTATAGACATAGGTGTCATGACTTATTAGT